>JAKZAN010000096.1:0-116102 GCA_023053545.1 Lepidurus packardi
AAGGATTTAATTAAGTCCGTAATGAATTAATTCAGTCCGTAAGGAATTAATTCAGTCCGTAAGGAATTAATTCAGTCCGTAAGGAATTAATTCAGTCCGTAAGGAATTATTTCAGTCCGTAATTAATTAATTCATTCCTTACGGAATTAATTAAGTCCATAAGGAATTAATTCAGTCTGTAAGGATTTAATTAAGTCCGTAATGAATTAATTCAGTCCGAAATCGATTAATTAAGTCCGTAATGAATTAATTCAGTCCGTATGAAATTAATTCAGTCCGTAAGGAATTAATTAAGGAATTAATTCAGTCCGTAAGGAATTATTTCAGTCCGTAATTAATTAATTCATTCCTTACGGAATTAATTAAGTCCATAAGGAATTAATTCAGTCTGTAAGGATTTAATTAAGTCCGTAATGAATTAATTCAGTCCGTAAGGAATTAATTCAGTCCGTAAGGAATTAATTCAATCCGTAAGGATTTAGTTCAGTCCGTAAGGAATTAATTCAGTTCGTAAGGTATTAATTCAGTCCGTAAGGAATTAATTCAGTCCGTAAGGAATTAATTTAGTCCGTAAGGAATTAATTCAGTCCGTAAGGAATTAATTCAGTCCGTAAGGAATTAATTCAGTCCGTAAGGAATTAAATCAGTCCGTAAGGAATAAGTTCAGTACGTAGGGAATTAATTCAGTCCGTAATCGATTAATTAAGTCCGAAATGAATTAATTCAGTCCGTATGAAATTAATTCAGTCCGTAAGGAATTAATTAAGGAATTAATTCTGTCCGTAAGGAATTAATTCAGTCCGTAAGGAATTAATTCAGTCCGTAAGGAATTAATTCAGTCCGTAAGGAATTAATTCAGTCCGTAAGGAATTAATTCAGTCCGTAAGGAATTATTTCAGTCCGTAATTAATTAATTCATTCCTTACGGAATTAATTAAGTCCATAAGGAATTAATTCAGTCTGTAAGGATTTAATTAAGTCCGTAATGAATTAATTCAGTCCGTAAGGAATTAATTCAGTCCGTAAGGAATTATTTCAGTCCGTAATTAATTAATTCATTCCTTACGGAATTAATTAAGTCCATAAGGAATTAATTCAGTCTGTAAGGATTTAATTAAGTCCGTAATGAATTAATTCAGTCCGAAATCGATTAATTAAGTCCGTAATGAATTAATTCAGTCCGTACGAAATTAATTCAGTCCGTAAGGAATTAATTAAGGAATTAATTCAGTCCGTAAGGAATTTATTCAGTAAGAAAGGAATTCAATCAATCCTAAAGAATTAATTCAGTCCGTAAGGAACTAATTCAGTCCGTAAGTAATTAATTCAGTCCGTAAGGAATTAATTCAGTCCGTAAGGAATTAATTATGTCCGTAAGGAATTAATTCAGTCCGTAATTAATTCTTTCATTCCTTACGGAATTAATTAAGTCCATAATGAATTAATTCAGTCCGTAAGGAATTAATTCAGTCCGTAATGAATTAATTCAGTCCGTAGGGATTTAATTCAGTCCGTAAGGTATTAATTCAGTCCGTAAGGAATAAGTTCATTACGTGAGGAATTATTTCAGTCCGTAATCGATTAATTAAGTCCGAAATGAATTAATTCAGTCCCTGTGAAATTAATTCAGTCTGTATGAAATTAATTCAGTCCGTAAGGAATTAATTAAGGAATTAATTCAGTCCGTAAGTAATTAATTCAGTCCGTAAGGAATAACTTCAGTTCGAAAGGAAATAATTCAGTCCGTAATGGATTAATTCAGTCCGTATGAAATTAATTCAGTCCGTAAGGAATTAATTAAGGAATTAATTCTGTCCGTAAGGAATTAATTCAGTCCGTAAGGAATTAATTCAGTCCGTAAGGAATTAATTCAGTCCGTAAGGAATTAATTCAGTCCGTAAGGAATTAATTCAGTCCGTAAGGAATTATTTCAGTCCGTAATTAATTAATTCATTCCTTACGGAATTAATTAAGTCCATAAGGAATTAATTCAGTCTGTAAGGATTTAATTAAGTCCGTAATGAATTAATTCAGTCCGTAAGGAATTAATTCAGTCCGTAAGGAATTATTTCAGTCCGTAATTAATTAATTCATTCCTTACGGAATTAATTAAGTCCATAAGGAATTAATTCAGTCTGTAAGGATTTAATTAAGTCCGTAATGAATTAATTCAGTCCGAAATCGATTAATTAAGTCCGTAATGAATTAATTCAGTCCGTATGAAATTAATTCAGTCCGTAAGGAATTAATTAAGGAATTAATTCAGTCCGTAAGTAATTAATTCAGTCCGTAAGGAATAACTTCAGTTCGAAAGGAAATAATTCAGTCCGTAATGGATTAATTCAGTCCGTATGAAATTAATTCAGTCCGTAAGGAATTAATTAAGGAATTAATTCATTCCTAAGGAATTTATTCAGTAAGCAAGGAATTCAATCAATCCTAAAGAATTAATTCAGTCCGTAAGGAACTAATTCAGTCCGTAAGGAATTAATTCAGCCCGTAAGGAATTAATTCTGTCCGTAATGAATTAATTCAGTCCGTAAGGAATTCATTAAGTCCGTAAGGAATTAATTCAGTCCGTAAGGATTTAATTCAGTCCGTAAGGTATTAATTCAGTCCGTAAGGAATTATTCAGTCCGTAAGGAATTAATTCAGTAAGTAAGGAATTAATTCAGTCCGTAAGGAATTAATCCAGTCCGTAAGGAATAAGTTCATTACGTGAGGAATTATTTCAGTCCGTAATCGATTAATTAAGTCCGAAATGAATTAATTCAGTCCGTGTGAAGTTAATTCAGTCCGTATGAAATTAATTCAGTCCGTAAGGAATTAATTAAGGAATTAATTCAGTCCGTAAGGAATTAATTCAGTCCGTAAGGAATTAATTCAGTCCGTAAGGAATTAATTCAGTCCGTAAGGAATTAATTCAGTCCGTAAGGAATTAATTCAGTCCGTAAGTAATTAATTCAGTCCGTAAGGAATTAATTCAGTCCGTAAGGAATTAATTCAGTCCGTAAGGAATTAATTCAGTCCGTAAGGAATTAATTAAATCCGTAAGGAATTAATTAAGTCCGTAAAGAATTAATTCCGTCCGTAAGGAATTAATTAGGTCCGTAAGGAATTAATTCAGCCCGTAAGGAATTAATTCAGTCCGTAATGAATTAATTCAGTCCGTAAGGAATTCATTAAGTCCGTAAGGAATTAATTCAGTCCGTAAGGATTTAATTCAGTCCGTAAGGTATTAATTCAGTCCGTAAGGAATTAATGCAGTCCGTAAGGAATTAATTCAGTCCGTAAGGAATTAATCCAGTCCGTAAGGAATAAGTTCATTACGTGAGGAATTATTTCAGTCCATAATCGATTAATTAAGTCCGAAATGAATTAATTCAGTCCGAATGAAATTAATTCAGTCCGTAAGGAATTAATTAAGGAATTAATTCAGTCCGTACGAAATTAATTCAGTCCGTAAGGAATTAATTCAGTAAGAAAGGAATTCAATCAATTCTAAAGAGTTAATTCAGTCCGTAAGGAACTAATTCAGTCCGTAAGGAATTAATTCAGTCCGTAAGGAATTAATTCAGTCCGTAAGGAATTATTTCAGTCCGTATATAATTCATTCATTCATTCCTTACGGAATTAAGTAAGTCCATAATGAATTAATTCAGTCCGTAAGGAATTAATTCAGTCCGTAAGGAATTAATTCAGTCAGTAGGGAATTAATTCAGTCCGTAAGGAATTAATTCAGTCCGTAAGGAATTAATTCAGTCCGTAAGGATTTAATTCAGTCCGTAAGGTATTAATTCAGTCCGTAAGGAATTAATTCAGTCCGTAAGGAATTAATTCAGTCCGTAAGGAATTAAATCAGTCCGTAAGGAATAAGTTCAGTACGTAAGGAATTAATTCAGTCCGTAATCGATTAATTAAGTCCGAAATGAATTAATTCAGTCCGTATGAAATTAATTCAGTCCGTAAGGAATTAATTAAGGAATTAATTCTGTCCGTAAGGAATTAATTCAGTCCGTATGGAATTAATTCAGTCCGTAATGAATTAATTCAGTCCGTAAGGAATTAATTCAGTCCGTAAGGAATTATTTCAGTCCGTAATTAATTAATTCATTGCTTACGGAATTAATTAAGTCCATAAGGAATTAATTCAGTCTGTAAGGATTTAATTAAGTCCGTAATGAATTAATTCAGTCCGAAATCGATTAATTAAGTCCGTAATGAATTAATTCAGTCCGTATGAAATTAATTCAGTCCGTAAGGAATTAATTAAGGAATTAATTCAGTCCGTAAGGAATTTATTCAGTAAGAAAGGAATTCAATCAATCCTAAAGAATTAATTCAGTCCGTAAGGAACTAATTCAGTCCGTAAGTAATTAATTCAGTCCGTAAGGAATTAATTCAGTCCGTAAGGAATTAATTATGTCCGTAAGGAATTAATTCAGTCCGTAATTAATTCTTTCATTCCTTACGGAATTAATTAAGTCCATAATGAATTAATTCAGTCCGTAAGGAATTAATTCAGTCCGTAATGAATTAATTCAGTCCGTAGGGATTTAATTCAGTCCGTAAGGTATTAATTCAGTCCGTAAGGAATAAGTTCATTACGTGAGGAATTATTTCAGTCCGTAATCGATTAATTAAGTCCGAAATGAATTAATTCAGTCCCTGTGAAATTAATTCAGTCTGTATGAAATTAATTCAGTCCGTAAGGAATTAATTAAGGAATTAATTCAGTCCGTAAGTAATTAATTCAGTCCGTAAGGAATAACTTCAGTTCGAAAGGAAATAATTCAGTCCGTAATGGATTAATTCAGTCCGTATGAAATTAATTCAGTCCGTAAGGAATTAATTAAGGAATTAATTCATTCCTAAGGAATTTATTCAGTAAGCAAGGAATTCAATCAATCCTAAAGAATTAATTCAGTCCGTAAGGAACTAATTCAGTCCGTAAGGAATTAATTCAGCCCGTAAGGAATTAATTCTGTCCGTAATGAATTAATTCAGTCCGTAAGGAATTCATTAAGTCCGTAAGGAATTAATTCAGTCCGTAAGGATTTAATTCAGTCCGTAAGGTATTAATTCAGTCCGTAAGGAATTATTCAGTCCGTAAGGAATTAATTCAGTAAGTAAGGAATTAATTCAGTCCGTAAGGAATTAATCCAGTCCGTAAGGAATAAGTTCATTACGTGAGGAATTATTTCAGTCCGTAATCGATTAATTAAGTCCGAAATGAATTAATTCAGTCCGTGTGAAGTTAATTCAGTCCGTATGAAATTAATTCAGTCCGTAAGGAATTAATTAAGGAATTAATTCAGTCCGTAAGGAATTAATTCAGTCCGTAAGGAATTAATTCAGTCCGTAAGGAATTAATTCAGTCCGTAAGGAATTAATTCAGTCCGTAAGGAATTAATTCAGTCCGTAAGTAATTAATTCAGTCCGTAAGGAATTAATTCAGTCCGTAAGGAATTAATTAAGTCCGTAAGGAATTAATTCAGTCCGTAAGGAATTAATTCAGTCCGTAAGGAATTAATTAAATCCGTAAGGAATTAATTAAGTCCGTAAAGAATTAATTCCGTCCGTAAGGAATTAATTAGGTCCGTAAGGAATTAATTCAGCCCGTAAGGAATTAATTCAGTCCGTAATGAATTAATTCAGTCCGTAAGGAATTCATTAAGTCCGTAAGGAATTAATTCAGTCCGTAAGGATTTAATTCAGTCCGTAAGGTATTAATTCAGTCCGTAAGGAATTAATGCAGTCCGTAAGGAATTAATTCAGTCCGTAAGGAATTAATCCAGTCCGTAAGGAATAAGTTCATTACGTGAGGAATTATTTCAGTCCATAATCGATTAATTAAGTCCGAAATGAATTAATTCAGTCCGAATGAAATTAATTCAGTCCGTAAGGAATTAATTAAGGAATTAATTCAGTTCGTACGAAATTAATTCAGTCCGTAAGGAATTAATTCAGTAAGAAAGGAATTCAATCAATTCTAAAGAGTTAATTCAGTCCGTAAGGAACTAATTCAGTCCGTAAGGAATTAATTCAGTCCGTAAGGAATTAATTCAGTCCGTAAGGAATTATTTCAGTCCGTATATAATTCATTCATTCATTCCTTACGGAATTAAGTAAGTCCATAATGAATTAATTCAGTCCGTAAGGAATTAATTCAGTCCGAAAGGAATTAATTCAGTCAGTAGGGAATTAATTCAGTCCGTAAGGAATTAATTCAGTCCGTAAGGAATTAATTCAGTCCGTAAGGATTTAATTCAGTCCGTAAGGTATTAATTCAGTCCGTAAGGAATTAATTCAGTCCGTAAGGAATTAATTCAGTCCGTAAGGAATTAAATCAGTCCGTAAGGAATAAGTTCAGTACGTAAGGAATTAATTCAGTCCGTAATCGATTAATTAAGTCCGAAATGAATTAATTCAGTCCGTATGAAATTAATTCAGTCCGTAAGGAATTAATTAAGGAATTAATTCTGTCCGTAAGGAATTAATTCAGTCCGTATGGAATTAATTCAGTCCGTAAGGAATTAATTCAGTCCGTAAGGAATTAATTCAGTCCGTAAGGAATTAATTCAGTCCGTAAGGAATTATTTCAGTCCGTAATTAATTAATTCATTCCTTACGGAATTAATTAAGTCCATAAGGAATTAATTCAGTCTGTAAGGATTTAATTAAGTCCGTAATGAATTAATTCAGTCCGTAAGGAATTAATTCAGTCCGTAAGGAATTAATTCAGTCCGTAAGGAATTAATTCAGTCCGTAAGGAATTATTTCAGTCCGTAATTAATTAATTCATTCCTTACGGAATTAATTAAGTCCATAAGGAATTAATTCAGTCTGTAAGGATTTAATTCAGTCCGTAATGAATTAATTCAGTCCGAAATAGATTAATTAAGTCCGTAATGAATTAATTCAGTCCGTAAGGAATTATTTAAGGAATTAATTCAGTCCGTAAGGAATTATTTCAGTCCGTAATTAATTAATTCATTCCTTACGGAATTAATTAAGTCCATAAGGAATTAATTCAGTCTGTATGGATTTAATTAAGTCCGTAATGAATTAATTCAGTCCGTAAGGAATTAATTCAGTCCGTAAGGAATTAATTTAAGTCCGTAAGGAATTAATTCAGTCCGTAAGGAATTAATTCAGTCCGTAAGGAATTTATTCAGTAAGAAAGGAATTCAATCAATCCTAAAGAAATAATTCAGTCCGTAAGGAACTAATTCAGTCCGTAAGGAATTAATTCAGTCCGTAAGTAATACTTTCAGTACGTAAGGAATTAATTCAGTCCGTAATGGATTAATTAATTCCGTAATGAATTAATTCAGTCCGTATGAAATTAATTCAGTCCGTAATGAATTAGTTAAGGAATTAATTCAGTCCGTAAGGAATTAATTCAGTCCGTAAGGAATAAGTTCAGTACGTAAGGAATTAATTCAGTCCGTAATGGATTAATTAATTCCGTAATGAATTAATTCAGTCCGTATGAAATTAATTCAGTCCGTAAGGAATTAATTAAGGAATTAATTCAGTCCGTATGGAATTTATTCAGTAAGAAAGGAATTCAATCAATCCTAAAGAATTAATTCAGTCCGTAAGGAACTAATTCAGTCCGTAAGTAATTAATTCAGTCCGTAAGGAATTAATTCAGTCCGTAAGGAATTAATTAAGTCCGTAAGGAATTAATTCAGTCCGTAAGGAATTAATTCAGTCCGTAAGGAATTAATTAAATCCGTAAGGAATTAATTAAGTCCGTAAAGAATTAATTCCGTCCGTAAGGAATTAATTAGGTCCGTAAGGAATTAATTCAGCCCGTAAGGAATTAATTCAGTCCGTAATGAATTAATTCAGTCCGTAAGGAATTCATTAAGTCCGTAAGGAATTAATTCAGTCCGTAAGGATTTAATTCAGTCCGTAAGGAATTAATGCAGTCCGTAAGGAATTAATTCAGTCCGTAAGGAATTAATCCAGTCCGTAAGGAATAAGTTCATTACGTGAGGAATTTTTTCAGTCCATAATCGATTAATTAAGTCCGAAATGAATTAATTCAGTCCGTATGAAATTAATTCAGTCCGTAAGGAATTAATTAAGGAATTAATTCAGTCCGTACGAAATTAATTCAGTCCGTAAGGAATTAATTCAGTAAGAAAGGAATTCAATCAATTCTAAAGAATTAATTCAGTCCGTAAGGAACTATTTCAGTCCGTAAGGAATTAATTCAGTCCGTAAGGAATTAATTCAGTCCGTAAGGAATTATTTCAGTCCGTATATAATTCATTCATTCATTCCTTACGGAATTAAGTAAGTCCATAATGAATTAATTCAGTCCGTAAGGAATTAATTCAGTCCGTAAGGAATTAATTCAGTCAGTAGGGAATTAATTCAGTCCGTAAGGAATTAATTCAGTCCGTAAGGAATTAATTCAGTCCGTAAGGATTTAATTCAGTCCGTAAGGTATTAATTCAGTCCGTAAGGAATTAATTCAGTCCGTAAGGAATTAATTCAGTCCGTAAGGAATTAAATCAGTCCGTAAGGAATAAGTTCAGTACGTAAGGAATTAATTCAG
Source organism: Lepidurus packardi (assembly GCA_023053545.1). NCBI lineage: Eukaryota > Metazoa > Arthropoda > Branchiopoda > Notostraca > Triopsidae > Lepidurus > Lepidurus packardi. The sequence goes on from JAKZAN010000096.1 coordinate 8,576, forward strand.
TCCGTAATCGATTAATTAAGTCCGAAATGAATTAATTCAGTCCGTATGAAATTAATTCAGTCCGTAAGGAATTAATTAAGGAATTAATTCTGTCCGTAAGGAATTAATTCAGTCCGTATGGAATTAATTCAGTCCGTAAGGAATTAATTCAGTCCGTAAGGAATTAATTCAGTCCGTAAGGAATTAATTCAGTCCGTAAGGAATTATTTCAGTCCGTAATTAATTAATTCATTCCTTACGGAATTAATTAAGTCCATAAGGAATTAATTCAGTCCGTAAGGAATTAATTCAGTCCGTAAGGAATTAATTCAGTCCGTAAGGAATTAATTCAGTCCGTAAGGAATTATTTCAGTCCGTAATTAATTAATTCATTCCTTACGGAATTAATTAAGTCCATAAGGAATTAATTCAGTCTGTAAGGATTTAATTAAGTCCGTAATGAATTAATTCAGTCCGTAAGGAATTAATTCAGTCCGTAAGGAATTAATTCAGTCCGTAAGGAATTAATTCAGTCCGTAAGGAATTATTTCAGTCCGTAATTAATTAATTCATTCCTTACGGAATTAATTAAGTCCATAAGGAATTAATTCAGTCTGTAAGGATTTAATTCAGTCCGTAATGAATTAATTCAGTCCGAAATCGATTAATTAAGTCCGTAATGAATTAATTCAGTCCGTATGAAATTAATTCAGTCCGTAAGGAATTATTTAAGGAATTAATTCAGTCCGTAAGGAATTATTTCAGTCCGTAATTAATTAATTCATTCCTTACGGAATTAATTAAGTCCATAAGGAATTAATTCAGTCTGTAAGGATTTAATTAAGTCCGTAATGAATTAATTCAGTCCGTAAGGAATTAATTCAGTCCGTAAGGAATTAATTCAGTCCGTAAGGAATTTATTCAGTAAGAAAGGAATTCAATCAATCCTAAAGAATTAATTCAGTCCGTAAGGAACTAATTCAGTCCGTAAGGAATTAATTCAGTCCGTAAGTAATACTTTCAGTACGTAAGGAATTAATTCAGTCCGTAATGGATTAATTAATTCCGTAATGAATTAATTCAGTCCGTATGAAATTAATTCAGTCCGTAATGAATTAATTAAGGAATTAATTCAGTCCGTAAGGAATTAATTCAGTCCGTAAGGAATTAATTCAGTCCGTAAGGAATTATTTCAGTCCGTAATTAATTAATTCATTCCTTACGGAATTAATTAAGTCCATAAGGAATTAATTCAGTCTGTAAGGATTTAATTAAGTCCGTAATGAATTAATTCAGTCCGTAAGGAATTAATTCAGTCCGTAAGGAATTAATTCAGTCCGTAAGGAATTAATTCAGTCCGTAAGGAATTATTTCAGTCCGTAATTAATTAATTCATTCCTTACGGAATTAATTAAGTCCATAAGGAATTAATTCAGTCTGTAAGGATTTAATTCAGTCCGTAATGAATTAATTCAGTCCGAAATCGATTAATTAAGTCCGTAATGAATTAATTCAGTCCGTATGAAATTAATTCAGTCCGTAAGGAATTATTTAAGGAATTAATTCAGTCCGTAAGGAATTATTTCAGTCCGTAATTAATTAATTCATTCCTTACGGAATTAATTAAGTCCATAAGGAATTAATTCAGTCTGTAAGGATTTAATTAAGTCCGTAATGAATTAATTCAGTCCGTAAGGAATTAATTCAGTCCGTAAGGAATTAATTCAGTCCGTAAGGAATTTATTCAGTAAGAAAGGAATTCAATCAATCCTAAAGAATTAATTCAGTCCGTAAGGAACTAATTCAGTCCGTAAGGAATTAATTCAGTCCGTAAGTAATACTTTCAGTACGTAAGGAATTAATTCAGTCCGTAATGGATTAATTAATTCCGTAATGAATTAATTCAGTCCGTATGAAATTAATTCAGTCCGTAATGAATTAATTAAGGAATTAATTCAGTCCGTAAGGAATTAATTCAGTCCGTAAGGAATAAGTTCAGTACGTAAGGAATTAATTCAGTCCGTAATGGATTAATTAATTCCGTAATGAATTAATTCAGTCCGTATGAAATTAATTCAGTCCGTAAGGAATTAATTAAGGAATTAATTCAGTCCGTATGGAATTTATTCAGTAAGAAAGGAATTCAATCAATCCTAAAGAATTAATTCAGTCCGTAAGGAACTAATTCAGTCCGTAAGTAATTAATTCAGTCCGTAAGGAATTAATTCAGTCCGTAAGGAATTAATTAAGTCCGTAAGGAATTAATTCAGTCCGTAAGGAATTAATTCAGTCCGTAAGGAATTAATTAAATCCGTAAGGAATTAATTAAGTCCGTAAAGAATTAATTCCGTCCGTAAGGAATTAATTAGGTCCGTAAGGAATTAATTCAGCCCGTAAGGAATTAATTCAGTCCGTAATGAATTAATTCAGTCCGTAAGGAATTCATTAAGTCCGTAAGGAATTAATTCAGTCCGTAAGGATTTAATTCAGTCCGTAAGGAATTAATGCAGTCCGTAAGGAATTAATTCAGTCCGTAAGGAATTAATCCAGTCCGTAAGGAATAAGTTCATTACGTGAGGAATTTTTTCAGTCCATAATCGATTAATTAAGTCCGAAATGAATTAATTCAGTCCGTATGAAATTAATTCAGTCCGTAAGGAATTAATTAAGGAATTAATTCAGTCCGTACGAAATTAATTCAGTCCGTAAGGAATTAATTCAGTAAGAAAGGAATTCAATCAATTCTAAAGAATTAATTCAGTCCGTAAGGAACTATTTCAGTCCGTAAGGAATTAATTCAGTCCGTAAGGAATTAATTCAGTCCGTAAGGAATTATTTCAGTCCGTATATAATTCATTCATTCATTCCTTACGGAATTAAGTAAGTCCATAATGAATTAATTCAGTCCGTAAGGAATTAATTCAGTCCGTAAGGAATTAATTCAGTCAGTAGGGAATTAATTCAGTCCGTAAGGAATTAATTCAGTCCGTAAGGAATTAATTCAGTCCGTAAGGATTTAATTCAGTCCGTAAGGTATTAATTCAGTCCGTAAGGAATTAATTCAGTCCGTAAGGAATTAATTCAGTCCGTAAGGAATTAAATCAGTCCGTAAGGAATAAGTTCAGTACGTAAGGAATTAATTCAGTCCGTAATCGATTAATTAAGTCCGAAATGAATTAATTCAGTCCGTATGAAATTAATTCAGTCCGTAAGGAATTAATTAAGGAATTAATTCTGTCCGTAAGGGATTAATTCAGTCCGTATGGAATTAATTCAGTCCGTAAGGAATTAATTCAGTCCGTAAGGAATTAATTCAGTCCGTAAGGAATTATTTCAGTCCGTAATTAATTAATTCATTCCTTACGGAATTAATTAAGTCCATAAGGAATTAATTCAGTCTGTAAGGATTTAATTAAGTCCGTAATGAATTAATTCAGTCCGAAATCGATTAATTAAGTCCGTAATGAATTAATTCAGTCCGTATGAAATTAATTCAGTCCGTAAGGAATTAATTAAGGAATTAATTCAGTCCGTAAGGAATTATTTCAGTCCGTAATTAATTAATTCATTCCTTACGGAATTAATTAAGTCCATAAGGAATTAATTCAGTCTGTAAGGATTTAATTAAGTCCGTAATGAATTAATTCAGTCCGTAAGGAATTAATTCAGTCCGTAAGGAATTAATTTAAGTCCGTAAGGAATTAATTCAGTCCGTAAGGAATTAATTCAGTCCGTAAGGAATTTATTCAGTAAGAAAGGAATTCAATCAATCCTAAAGAATTAATTCAGTCCGTAAGGAACTAATTCAGTCCGTACGTAATTAATTCAGTCCGTAAGGAATTAATTCTGTCCGTAAGGAATTAATTAAGTCCGTAAGGAATTAATTCAGTCCGTAATTAATTCATTCATTCCTTACGGAATTAATTAAGTCCATAATGAATTAATTCAGTCCGTAAGGAATTAATTCAGTCCGTAAGGAATTAATTAAATCCGTAAGGAATTAATTAAGTCCGTAAAGAATTAATTCCGTCCGTAAGGAATTAATTAGGTCCGTAAGGAATTAATTCAGCCCGTAAGGAATTAATTCAGTCCGTAATGAATTAATTAAGTCCGTAAGGAATTCATTAAGTCCGTAAGGAATTAATTCAGTCCGTAAGGATTTAATTCAGTCCGTAAGGTATTAATTCAGTCCGTAAGGAATTAACTCAGTCCGTAAGGAATTAATTCAGTCCGTAAGGAATTAATCCAGTCCGTAAGGAATAAGTTCATTACGTGAGGAATTATTTCAGTCCATAATCGATTAATTAAGTCCGAAATGAATTAATTCAGTCCGTATGAAATTAATTCAGTCCGTAAGGAATTAATTCAGTAAGAAAGGAATTCAATCAATTCTAAAGAATTAATTCAGTCCGTAAGGAACTAATTCAGTCCGTAAGGAATTATTTCAGTCCGTAAGGAATTAATTCAGTCCGTAAGGAATTATTTCAGTCCGTATATAATTCATTCATTCATTCCTTACGGAATTAAGTAAGTCCATAATGAATTAATTCAGTCCGTAAGGAATTAATTCAGTCCGTAAGGAATTAATTCAGTCAGTAAGGAATTAATTCAGTCCGTAAGGAATTAATTCAGTCCGTAAGGAATTAATTCAGTCTGTAAGGATTTAATTAAGTCCGTAATGAATTAATTCAGTCCGTAAGGAATTAATTCAGTCCGTAAGGAATTAATTTAAGTCCGTAAGGAATTAATTCAGTCCGTAAGGAATTAATTCAGTCCGTAAGGAATTTATTCAGTAAGAAAGGAATTCAATCAATCCTAAAGAATTAATTCAGTCCGTAAGGAACTAATTCAGTCCGTACGTAATTAATTCAGTCCGTAAGGAATTAATTCTGTCCGTAAGGAATTAATTAAGTCCGTAAGGAATTAATTCAGTCCGTAATTAATTCATTCATTCCTTACGGAATTAATTAAGTCCATAATGAATTAATTCAGTCCGTAAGGAATTAATTCAGTCCGTAAGGAATTAATTAAATCCGTAAGGAATTAATTAAGTCCGTAAAGAATTAATTCCGTCCGTAAGGAATTAATTAGGTCCGTAAGGAATTAATTCAGCCCGTAAGGAATTAATTCAGTCCGTAATGAATTAATTAAGTCCGTAAGGAATTCATTAAGTCCGTAAGGAATTAATTCAGTCCGTAAGGATTTAATTCAGTCCGTAAGGTATTAATTCAGTCCGTAAGGAATTAACTCAGTCCGTAAGGAATTAATTCAGTCCGTAAGGAATTAATCCAGTCCGTAAGGAATAAGTTCATTACGTGAGGAATTATTTCAGTCCATAATCGATTAATTAAGTCCGAAATGAATTAATTCAGTCCGTATGAAATTAATTCAGTCCGTAAGGAATTAATTCAGTAAGAAAGGAATTCAATCAATTCTAAAGAATTAATTCAGTCCGTAAGGAACTAATTCAGTCCGTAAGGAATTATTTCAGTCCGTAAGGAATTAATTCAGTCCGTAAGGAATTATTTCAGTCCGTATATAATTCATTCATTCATTCCTTACGGAATTAAGTAAGTCCATAATGAATTAATTCAGTCCGTAAGGAATTAATTCAGTCCGTAAGGAATTAATTCAGTCAGTAAGGAATTAATTCAGTCCGTAAGGAATTAATTCAGTCCGTAAGGAATTAATTCAGTCCGTAAGGAATTAATTCAGTCCGTAAGGAATTAATTCAGTCCGTAAGGAATTAAATCAGTCCGTAAGGAATTAATTCAGTCCGTAAGGAATTAAATCAGTCCGTAAGGAATAAGTTCAGTACGTAAGGAATTAATTCAGTCCGTAATCGATTAATTAAGTCCGAAATGAATTAATTCAGTCCGTATGAAATTAATTCAGTCCGTAAGGAATTAATTAAGGAATTAATTCTGTCCGTAAGGAATTAATTCAGTCCGTATGGAATTAATTCAGTCCGTAAGGAATTAATTCAGTCCGTAAGGAATTAATTCAGTCCGTAAGGAATTAATTCAGTCCGTAAGGAATTATTTCAGTCCGTAATTAATTAATTCATTCCTTACGGAATTAATTAAGTCCATAAGGAATTAATTCAGTCTGTAAGGATTTAATTAAGTCCGTAATGAATTAATTCAGTCCGAAATCGATTAATTAAGTCCGTAATGAATTAATTCAGTCCGTATGAAATTAATTCAGTCCGTAAGGAATTAATTAAGGAATTAATTCAGTCCGTAATTAATTAATTCATTCCTTACGGAATTAATTAAGTCCATAAGGATTTAATTCAGTCCGTAAGGAATTAATTCAGTCCATAAGGAATAAGTTCAGTACGTAAGGAATTAATTCAGTCCGTAATCGATTAATTAAGTCCGAAATGAATTAATTTCAGTCTGAATTAATTTCAGGAATTAATTCAGTCTGTAAGGATTTAATTAAGTCCGTAATGAATTAATTCAGTCCGAAATCGATTAATTAAGTCCGTAATGAATTAATTCAGTCCGTATGAAATTAATTCAGTCCGTAAGGAATTAATTAAGGAATTAATTCAGTCCGTAATTAATTAATTCATTCCTTACGGAATTAATTAAGTCCATAAGGATTTAATTCAGTCCGTAAGGAATTAATTCAGTCCATAAGGAATAAGTTCAGTACGTAAGGAATTAATTCAGTCCGTAATCGATTAATTAATTCCGAAATGAATTAATTCAGTCCGTATGAAATTAATTCAGTCCGTAAGGAATTAATTAAGGAATTAATTCTGTCCGTAAGGAATTAATTCAGTCCGTAAGGAATTAATTCAGTCCGTAAGGAATTATTTCAGTCCGTAATTAATTAATTCATTCCTTACGGAATTAATTAAGTCCATAAGGAATTAATTAAGTCTGTAAGGATTTAATTAAGTCCGTAATGAATTAATTCAGTCCGTAAGGAATTAATTCAGTCCGTAAGGAATTAATTCAATCCGTAAGGATTTAATTCAGTCCGTATGGAATTAATTCAGTTCGTAAGGTATTAATTCAGTCCGTAAGGAATTAATTCAGTCCGTAAGGAATTAATTTAGTCCGTAAGGAATTAATTCAGTCCGTAAGGAATTAATTCAGTCCGTAATGAATTAATTCAGTCCGTAAGGAATTAAATCAGTCCGTAAGGAATAAGTTCAGTACGTAGGGAATTAAGTCAGTCCGTAATCGATTAATTAAGTCCGAAATGAATTAATTCAGTCCGTATGAAATTAATTCAGTCCGTAAGGAATTAATTAAGGAATTAATTATGTCCGTAAGGAATTAATTCAGTCCGTAAGGAATTAATTCAATCCGTAAGGAATTAATTCAGTCTGTAAGGATTTAATTAAGTCCGTAATGAATTAATTCAGTCCGTAAGGAATTAATTCAGTCCGTAAGGAATTATTTCAGTCCGTAATTAATTAATTCATTCCTTACGGAATTAATTAAGTCCATAAGGAATTAATTCAGTCTGTAAGGATTTAATTAAGTCCGTAATGAATTAATTCAGTCCGAAATCGATTAATTAAGTCCGTAATGAATTAATTCAGTCCGTATGAAATTAATTCAGTCCGTATGAAATTAATTCAGTCCGTAAGGAATTAATTAAGGAATTAATTCAGTCCGTAAGGAATTATTTCAGTCCGTAATTAATTAATTCATTCCTTACGGAATTAATTAAGTCCATAAGGAATTAATTCAATCTGTAAGGATTTAATTAAGTCCGTAATGAATTAATTCAGTCCGAAAGGAATTAATTCAGTCCGTAATTAATTAATTCATTCCTTACGGAATTAATTAAGTCCATAAGGAATTAATTCAGTCCGTAAGGAATTAATTCAGTCCGTAAGGAATTAATTCAGTCCGTAAGGAATTAATTCAGTCCGTAAGGAATTATTTCAGTCCGTAATTAATTAATTCATTCCTTACGGAATTAATTAAGTCCATAAGGAATTAATTCAGTCTGTAAGGATTTAATTAAGTCCGTAATGAATTAATTCAGTCCGAAATCGATTAATTAAGTCCGTAATGAATTAATTCAGTCCGTATGAAATTAATTCAGTCCGTAAGGAATTAATTAAGGAATTAATTCAGTCCGTAAGGAATTATTTCAGTCCGTAATTAATTAATTCATTCCTTACGGAATTAATTAAGTCCATAAGGAATTAATTCAGTCTGTAAGGATTTAATTAAGTCCGTAATGAATTAATTCAGTCCGTAAGGAATTAATTCAGTCCGTAAGGAATTAATTTAAGTCCGTAAGGAATTAATTCAGTCCGTAAGGAATTAATTCAGTCCGTAAGGAATTTATTCAGTAAGAAAGGAATTCAATCAATCCTAAAGAATTAATTCAGTCCGTAAGGAACTAATTCAGTCCGTACGTAATTAATTCAGTCCGTAAGGAATTAATTCTGTCCGTAAGGAATTAATTAAGTCCGTAAGGAATTAATTCAGTCCGTAATTAATTCATTCATTCCTTACGGAATTAATTAAGTCCATAATGAATTAATTCAGTCCGTAAGGAATTAATTCAGTCCGTAAGGAATTAATTAAATCCGTAAGGAATTAATTAAGTCCGTAAAGAATTAATTCCGTCCGTAAGGAATTAATTAGGTCCGTAAGGAATTAATTCAGCCCGTAAGGAATTAATTCAGTCCGTAATGAATTAATTAAGTCCGTAAGGAATTCATTAAGTCCGTAAGGAATTAATTCAGTCCGTAAGGATTTAATTCAGTCCGTAAGGTATTAATTCAGTCCGTAAGGAATTAATTCAGTCCGTAAGGAATTAATTCAGTCCGTAAGGAATTAATCCAGTCCGTAAGGAATAAGTTCATTACGTGAGGAATTATTTCAGTCCATAATCGATTAATTAAGTCCGAAATGAATTAATTCAGTCCGTATGAAATTAATTCAGTCCGTAAGGAATTAATTCAGTAAGAAAGGAATTCAATCAATTCTAAAGAATTAATTCAGTCCGTAAGGAACTAATTCAGTCCGTAAGGAATTATTTCAGTCCGTAAGGAATTAATTCAGTCCGTAAGGAATTATTTCAGTCCGTATATAATTCATTCATTCATTCCTTACGGAATTAAGTAAGTCCATAATGAATTAATTCAGTCCGTAAGGAATTAATTCAGTCCGTAAGGAATTAATTCAGTCAGTAAGGAATTAATTCAGTCCGTAAGGAATTAATTCAGTCCGTAAGGAATTAATTCAGTCCGTAAGGAATTAATTCAGTCCGTAAGGAATTAATTCAGTCCGTAAGGAATTAAATCAGTCCGTAAGGAATAAGTTCAGTACGTAAGGAATTAATTCAGTCCGTAATCGATTAATTAAGTCCGAAATGAATTAATTCAGTCCGTATGAAATTAATTCAGTCCGTAAGGAATTAATTAAGGAATTAATTCTGTCCGTAAGGAATTAATTCAGTCCGTAAGGATTTAATTCAGTCCGTAAGGTATTAATTCAGTCCGTAAGGAATTAATTCAGTCCGTAAGGAATTAATTCAGTCCGTAAGGAATTAATCCAGTCCGTAAGGAATAAGTTCATTACGTGAGGAATTATTTCAGTCCATAATCGATTAATTAAGTCCGAAATGAATTAATTCAGTCCGTATGAAATTAATTCAGTCCGTAAGGAATTAATTCAGTAAGAAAGGAATTCAATCAATTCTAAAGAATTAATTCAGTCCGTAAGGAACTAATTCAGTCCGTAAGGAATTATTTCAGTCCGTAAGGAATTAATTCAGTCCGTAAGGAATTATTTCAGTCCGTATATAATTCATTCATTCATTCCTTACGGAATTAAGTAAGTCCATAATGAATTAATTCAGTCCGTAAGGAATTAATTCAGTCCGTAAGGAATTAATTCAGTCAGTAAGGAATTAATTCAGTCCGTAAGGAATTAATTCAGTCCGTAAGGAATTAATTCAGTCCGTAAGGAATTAATTCAGTCCGTAAGGAATTAATTCAGTCCGTAAGGAATTAAATCAGTCCGTAAGGAATAAGTTCAGTACGTAAGGAATTAATTCAGTCCGTAATCGATTAATTAAGTCCGAAATGAATTAATTCAGTCCGTATGAAATTAATTCAGTCCGTAAGGAATTAATTAAGGAATTAATTCTGTCCGTAAGGAATTAATTCAGTCCGTAAGGAATTAATTCAGTCCGTAAGGAATTATTTCAGTCCGTAATTAATTAATTCATTCCTTACGGAATTAATTAAGTCCATAAGGAATTAATTAAGTCTGTAAGGATTTAATTAAGTCCGTAATGAATTAATTCAGTCCGTAAGGAATTAATTCAGTCCGTAAGGAATTAATTCAATCCGTAAGGATTTAATTCAGTCCGTATGGAATTAATTCAGTTCGTAAGGTATTAATTCAGTCCGTAAGGAATTAATTCAGTCCGTAAGGAATTAATTTAGTCCGTAAGGAATTAATTCAGTCCGTAAGGAATTAATTCAGTCCGTAAGGAATTAATTCAGTCCGTAAGGAATTAAATCAGTCCGTAAGGAATAAGTTCAGTACGTAGGGAATTAATTCAGTCCGTAATCGATTAATTAAGTCCGAAATGAATTAATTCAGTCCGTATGAAATTAATTCAGTCCGTAAGGAATTAATTAAGGAATTAATTATGTCCGTAAGGAATTAATTCAGTCCGTAAGGAATTAATTCAATCCGTAAGGAATTAATTCAGTCCGTAAGGAATTAATTCAGTCCGTAAGGAATTAATTCAGTCCGTAAGGAATTATTTCAGTCCGTAATTAATTAATTCATTCCTTACGGAATTAATTAAGTCCATAAGGAATTAATTCAGTCTGTAAGGATTTAATTAAGTCCGTAATGAATTAATTCAGTCCGTAAGGAATTAATTCAGTCCGTAAGGAATTATTTCAGTCCGTAATTAATTAATTCATTCCTTACGGAATTAATTAAGTCCATAAGGAATTAATTCAGTCTGTAAGGATTTAATTAAGTCCGTAATGAATTAATTCAGTCCGAAATCGATTAATTAAGTCCGTAATGAATTAATTCAGTCCGTATGAAATTAATTCAGTCCGTATGAAATTAATTCAGTCCGTAAGGAATTAATTAAGGAATTAATTCAGTCCGTAAGGAATTATTTCAGTCCGTAATTAATTAATTCATTCCTTACAGAATTAATTAAGTCCATAAGGAATTAATTCAATCTGTAAGGATTTAATTAAGTCCGTAATGAATTAATTCAGTCCGAAAGGAATTAATTCAGTCCGTAAGGAATTAATTCAATCCGTAAGGATTTAATTCAGTCCGTAAGGAATTAATTCAGTTCGTAAGGTATTAATACAGTCCGTAAGGAATTAATTCAGTCCGTAAGGAATTAATTTAGTCCGTAAGGAATTAATTCAGTCCGTAAGGAATTAATTCAGTCCGTAAGGAATTAATTCAGTCCGTAAGGAATTAATTCAGTCCGTAAGGAATTAATTCAGTCCGTAAGGAATTATTTCAGTCCGTAATTAATTAATTCATTCCTTACGGAATTAATTAATTCCATAAGGAATTAATTCAGTATGTAAGGAATTAATTCAGTCCGTAAGGAATTAATTCAGTCCGTAAGGAATTATTTCAGTCCGTAATTAATTAATTCATTCCTTACGGAATGAATTAAGTCCATAAGGAATTAATTCAGTCTGTAAGTATTTAATTAAGTCCGTAATGAATTAATTCAGTCCGAAATCGATTAATTAAGTCCGTAATGAATTAATTCAGTCCGTATGAAATTAATTCAGTCCGTAAGGAATTAATTAAGGAATTATTTCAGTCCGTAATTAATTAATTCATTCCTTACGGAATTAATTAAGTCCGTTATGAATTAATTCAGTCCGTAAGGAATTAATTCAGTCCGTAAGGAATTAATTCAATCCGTAAGGATTTAATTCAGTCCGTAAGGAATTAATTCAGTTCGCAAGGTATTAATACAGTCCGTAAGGAATTAATTCAGTAAGTAAGGAATTAATTTAGTCCGTAAGGAATTAATTCAGTCCGTAAGGAATTAATTCAGTCCGTAAGGAATTAATTCAGTCCGTAAGGAATTAATTCAGTCCGTAAGGAATTAATTCAGTCCGTAAGGAATTATTTCAGTCCGTAATTAATTAATTCATTCCTTACGGAATTAATTAAGTCCATAAGGAATTAATTCAGTCTGTAAGGATTTAATTAAGTCCGTAATGAATTAATTCAGTCCGTAAGGAATTAATTCAGTCCGTAAGGAATTATTTCAGTCCGTAATTAATTAATTCATTCCTTACGGAATGAATTAAGTCCATAAGGAATTAATTCAGTCTGTAAGGATTTAATTAAGTCCGTAATGAATTAATTCAGTCCGAAATCGATTAATTAAGTCCGTAATGAATTAATTCAGTCCGTATGAAATTAATTCAGTCCGTAAGGAATTAATTAAGGAATTAATTCAGTCCGTAAGGAATTATTTCAGTCCGTAATTAATTAATTCATTCCTTACGGAATTAATTAAGTCCGTTATGAATTAATTCAGTCCGTAAGGAATTAATTCAGTCCGTAAGGAATTAATTCAATCCGTAAGAATTTAATTCAGTCCGTAAGGAATTAATTCAGTTCGCAAGGTATTAATACAGTCCGTAAGGAATTAATTCAGTAAGTAAGGAATTAATTTAGTCCGTAAGGAATTAATTCAGTCCGTAAGGAATTAATTCAGTCCGTAAGGAATTAATTCAGTCCGTAAGGAATTAATTCAGTCCGTAAGGAATTAATTCAGTCCGTAAGGAATTATTTCAGTCCGAAATTAATTAATTCATTCCTTACGGAATTAATTAAGTCCATAAGGAATTAATTCAGTCTGTAAGGATTTAATTAAGTCCGTAATGAATTAATTCAGTCCGTAAGGAATTAATTCAGTCCGTAAGGAATTATTTCAGTCCGTAATTAATTAATTCATTCCTTACGGAATTAATTAAGTCCATAAGGAATTAATTCAGTCTGTAAGGATTTAATTAAGTCCTTAATGAATTAATTCAGTCCGAAATCGATTAATTAAGTCCGTAATGAATTAATTCAGTCCGTATGAAATTAATTCAGTCCGTATGAAATTAATTCAGTCCGTAAGGAATTAATTAAGGAATTAATTCAGTCCGTAAGGAATTATTTCAGTCCGTAATTAATTAATTCATTCCTTACGGAATTAATTAAGTCCATAAGGAATTAATTCAATCTGTAAGGATTTAATTAAGTCCGTAATGAATTAATTCAGTCCGAAAGGAATTAATTCAGTCCGTAAGGAATTAATTCAATCCGTAAGGATTTAATTCAGTCCGTAAGGAATTAATTCAGTTCGTAAGGTATTAATACAGTCCGTAAGGAATTAATTCAGTCCGTAAGGAATTAATTTAGTCCGTAAGGAATTAATTCAGTCCGTAAGGAATTAATTCAGTCCGTAAGGAATTAATTCAGTCCGTAAGGAATTAATTCAGTCCGTAAGGAATTAATTCAGTCCGTAAGGAATTATTTCAGTCCGTAATTAATTAATTCATTCCTTACGGAATTAATTAATTCCATAAGGAATTAATTCAGTATGTAAGGAATTAATTCAGTCCGTAAGGAATTAATTCAGTCCGTAAGGAATTATTTCAGTCCGTAATTAATTAATTCATTCCTTACGGAATGAATTAAGTCCATAAGGAATTAATTCAGTCTGTAAGGATTTAATTAAGTCCGTAATGAATTAATTCAGTCCGAAATCGATTAATTAAGTCCGTAATGAATTAATTCAGTCCGTATGAAATTAATTCAGTCCGTAAGGAATTAATTAAGGAATTAATTCAGTCCGTATGGAATTATTTCAGTCCGTAATTATTTAATTCATTCCTTACGGAATTAATTAAGTCCATAAGGAATTAATTCAGTCTGTAAGGATTTAATTAAGTCCGTAATGAATTAATTCAGTCCGTAAGGAATTAATTCAGTCCGTAAGGAATTAATTCAATCCGTAAGGATTTAATTCAGTCCGTAAGGAATTAATTCAGTTCGTAAGGTATTAATACAGTCCGTAAGGAATTAATTCAGTAAGTAAGGAATTAATTTAGTCCGTAAGGAATTAATTCAGTCCGTAAGGAATTAATTCAGTCCGTAAGGAATTAATTCAGTCCGTAAGGAATTAATTCAGTCCGTAAGGAATTAATTCAGTCCGTAAGGAATTATTTCAATCCGTAATTAATTAATTCATTCCTTACGGAATTAATTAATTCCATAAGGAATTAATTCAGTCTGTAAGGATTTAATTAAGTCCGTAATGAATTAATTCAGTCCGTAAGGAATTAATTCAGTCCGTAAGGAATTAATTCAGTCCGTAAGGAATTATTTCAGTCCGTAATTAATTAATTCATTCCTTACGGAATTAATTAAGTCCATAAGGAATTAATTCAGTCTGTAAGGATTTAATTAAGTCCGTAATGAATTAATTCAGTCCGAAATCGATTAATTAAGTCCGTAATGAATTAATTCAGTCCGTATGAAATTAATTCAGTCCGTAAGGAATTAATTAAGGAATTAATTCAGTCCGTAAGGAATTATTTCAGTCCGTAATTAATTAATTCATTCCTTACGGAATTAATTAAGTCCATAAGGAATTAATTCAGTCTGTAAGGATTTAATTAAGTCCGTAATGAATTAATTCAGTCCGTAAGGAATTAATTCAGTCCGTAAGGAATTAATTCAATCCGTAAGGATTTAATTCAGTCCGTAAGGAATTAATTCAGTTCGTAAGGTATTAATTCAGTCCGTAAGGAATTAATTCAGTCCGTAAGGAATTAATTTAGTCCGTAAGGAATTAATTCAGTCCGTAAGGAATAAGTTCAGTACGTAAGGAATTAATTCAGTCCGTAATAAATTACTTAAGTCCGTAATGAATTAATTCAGTCCGTACGAAATTAATTCAGTCCGTAAGGAATTAATTCAGTAAGAATTCAGTAAGAATTCAGTAGGAATTAATTCAGTCTGTAAGGATTTAATTAAGTCCGTAATGAATTAATTCAGTCCGAAATCGATTAATAAAGTTCGTAATGAATTAATTCAGTCCGTATGAAATTAATTCAGTCCGTAAGGAATTAAATCAGTCCGTAAGGAATAAGTTCAGTACGTAGGGAATTAATTCAGTCCGTAATCGATTAATTAAATCCGAAATGAATTAATTCAGTCCGTATGAAATTAATTCAGTCCGTAAGGAATTAATTAAGGAATTAATTCTGTCCGTAAGGAATTAATTCAGTCCGTAAGGAATTAATTCAGTCCGTAAGGAATTAATTCAGTCCGTAAGGAATTAATTCAGTCCGTAAGGAATTAATTCAGTCCGTAAGGAATTAATTCAGTCCGTAAGGAATTATTTCAGTCCGTAATTAATTAATTAATTCCTTACGGAATTAATTAGGTCCATAAGGAATTAATTCAGTCTGTAAGGATTTAATTAAGTCCGTAATGAATTAATTCAGTCCGAAATCGATTAATTAAGTCCGTAATGAATTAATTCAGTCCGTATGAAATTAATTCAGTCCGTAAGGAATTAATTAAGGAATTAATTCAGTCCGTAAGGAATTATTTCAGTCCGTAATTAATTAATTAATTCCTTACGGAATTAATTAAGTCCATAAGGAATTAATTAAGTCCATAAGGAATTAATTCAGTCTGTAAGGATTTAATTAAGTCCGTAATGAATTAATTCAGTCCGTAAGGAATTAATTCAGTCCGTAAGGAATTAATTCAATCCGTAAGGATTTAATTCAGTCCGTAAGGAATTAATTCAGTTCGTAAGGTATTAATTCAGTCCGTAAGGAATTAATTCAGTCCGTAAGGAATTAATTTAGTCCGTAAGGAATTTATTCAGTCCGTAAGGAATTAATTCAGTCCGTAAGGAATTAATTCAGTCCGTAAGGAATTAATTCAGTCCGTAAGGAATTAATTCAGTCCGTAAGGAATTATTTCAGTCCGTAATTAATTAACTCATTCCTTACGGAATTAGTTAATTCCATAAGGAATTAATTCAGTCTGTAAGGATTTAATTAAGTCCGTAATGAATTAATTCAGTCCGTAAGGAATTAATTCAGTCCGTAAGGAATTAATTCAGTCCGTAAGGAATTATTTCAGTCCGTAATTAATTAATTCATTCCTTACGGAATTAATTAAGTCCATAAGGAATTAATTCAGTCTGTAAGGATTTAATTAAGTCCGTAATGAATTAATTCAGTCCTTAAGGAATTAATTCAGTCCGTAAGGAATTAATTCAATCCGTAAGGATTTAATTCAGTCCGTAAGGAATTTATTCAGTTCGTAAGGTATTAATTCAGTCCGTAAGGAATTAATTCAGTACGTAATAAATTAATTTAGTCCGTAAGGAATTAATTCAGTCCGTAAGGAATAAGTTCAGTACGTAAGGAATTAATTCAGTCCGTAATAAATTACTTAAGTCCGTAATGAATTAATTCAGTCCGTACGAAATTAATTCAGTCCGTAAGGAATTAATTCAATAAGAATTCAGTAAGAATTCAGTAGGAATTAATTCAGTCTGTAAGGATTTAATTCAGTCCGTAATGAATTAATTCAGTCCGAAATCGATTAATAAAGTTCGTAATGAATTAATTCAGTCCGTATGAAATTAATTCAGTCCGTAAGGAATTAAATCAGTCCGTAAGGAATAAGTTCAGTACGTAGGGAATTAATTCAGTCCGTAATCGATTAATTAAATCCGAAATGAATTAATTCAGTCCGTATGAAATTAATTCAGTCCGTAAGGAATTAATTAAGGAATTAATTCTGTCCGTAAGGAATTAATTCAGTCCGTAAGGAATTAATTCAGTCCGTAAGGAATTAATTCAGTCCGTAAGGAATTAATTCAGTCCGTAAGGAATTAATTCAGTCCGTAAGGAATTATTTCAGTCCGTAATTAATTAATTCATTCCTTACGGAATTAATTAGGTCCATAAGGAATTAATTCAGTCTGTAAGGATTTAATTAAGTCCGTAATGAATTAATTCAGTCCGAAATCGATTAATTAAGTCCGTAATGAATTAATTCAGTCCGTATGAAATTAATTCAGTCCGTAAGGAATTAATTAAGGAATTAATTCAGTCCGTAAGGAATTATTTCAGTCCGTAATTAATTAATTAATTCCTTACGGAATTAATTAAGTCCATAAGGAATTAATTAAGTCCATAAGGAATTAATTCAGTCTGTAAGGATTTAATTAAGTCCGTAATGAATTAATTCAGTCCGTAAGGAATTAATTCAGTCCGTAAGGAATTAATTCAATCCGTAAGGATTTAATTCAGTCCGTAAGGAATTAATTCAGTTCGTAAGGTATTAATTCAGTCCGTAAGGAATTAATTCAGTCCGTAAGGAATTAATTTAGTCCGTAAGGAATTTATTCAGTCCGTAAGGAATTAATTCAGTCCGTAAGGAATTAATTCAGTCCGTAAGGAATTAATTCAGTCCGTAAGGAATTAATTCAGTCCGTAAGGAATTATTTCAGTCCGTAATTAATTAACTCATTCCTTACGGAATTAGTTAATTCCATAAGGAATTAATTCAGTCTGTAAGGATTTAATTAAGTCCGTAATGAATTAATTCAGTCCGTAAGGAATTAATTCAGTCCGTAAGGAATTAATTCAGTCCGTAAGGAATTATTTCAGTCCGTAATTAATTAATTAATTCCTTACGGAATTAATTAAGTCCATAAGGAATTAATTAAGTCCATAAGGAATTAATTCAGTCTGTAAGGATTTAATTAAGTCCGTAATGAATTAATTCAGTCCGTAAGGAATTAATTCAGTCCGTAAGGAATTAATTCAATCCGTAAGGATTTAATTCAGTCCGTAAGGAATTAATTCAGTTCGTAAGGTATTAATTCAGTCCGTAAGGAATTAATTCAGTCCGTAAGGAATTAATTTAGTCCGTAAGGAATTTATTCAGTCCGTAAGGAATTAATTCAGTCCGTAAGGAATTAATTCAGTCCGTAAGGAATTAATTCAGTCCGTAAGGAATTAATTCAGTCCGTAAGGAATTATTTCAGTCCGTAATTAATTAACTCATTCCTTACGGAATTAGTTAATTCCATAAGGAATTAATTCAGTCTGTAAGGATTTAATTAAGTCCGTAATGAATTAATTCAGTCCGTAAGGAATTAATTCAGTCCGTAAGGAATTAATTCAGTCCGTAAGGAATTATTTCAGTCCGTAATTAATTAATTCATTCCTTACGGAATTAATTAAGTCCATAAGGAATTAATTCAGTCTGTAAGGATTTAATTAAGTCCGTAATGAATTAATTCAGTCCTTAAGGAATTAATTCAGTCCGTAAGGAATTAATTCAATCCGTAAGGATTTAATTCAGTCCGTAAGGAATTTATTCAGTTCGTAAGGTATTAATTCAGTCCGTAAGGAATTAATTCAGTACGTAATAAATTAATTTAGTCCGTAAGGAATTAATTCAGTCCGTAAGGAATAAGTTCAGTACGTAAGGAATTAATTCAGTCCGTAATAAATTACTTAAGTCCGTAATGAATTAATTCAGTCCGTACGAAATTAATTCAGTCCGTAAGGAATTAATTCAATAAGAATTCAGTAAGAATTCAGTAGGAATTAATTCAGTCTGTAAGGATTTAATTCAGTCCGTAATGAATTAATTCAGTCCGAAATCGATTAATAAAGTTCGTAATGAATTAATTCAGTCCGTATGAAATTAATTCAGTCCGTAAGGAATTAAATCAGTCCGTAAGGAATAAGTTCAGTACGTAGGGAATTAATTCAGTCCGTAATCGATTAATTAAATCCGAAATGAATTAATTCAGTCCGTATGAAATTAATTCAGTCCGTAAGGAATTAATTAAGGAATTAATTCTGTCCGTAAGGAATTAATTCAGTCCGTAAGGAATTAATTCAGTCCGTAAGGAATTAATTCAGTCCGTAAGGAATTAATTCAGTCCGTAAGGAATTAATTCAGTCCGTAAGGAATTATTTCAGTCCGTAATTAATTAATTCATTCCTTACGGAATTAATTAGGTCCATAAGGAATTAATTCAGTCTGTAAGGATTTAATTAAGTCCGTAATGAATTAATTCAGTCCGAAATCGATTAATTAAGTCCGTAATGAATTAATTCAGTCCGTATGAAATTAATTCAGTCCGTAAGGAATTAATTAAGGAATTAATTCAGTCCGTAAGGAATTATTTCAGTCCGTAATTAATTAATTAATTCCTTACGGAATTAATTAAGTCCATAAGGAATTAATTAAGTCCATAAGGAATTAATTCAGTCTGTAAGGATTTAATTAAGTCCGTAATGAATTAATTCAGTCCGTAAGGAATTAATTCAGTCCGTAAGGAATTAATTCAATCCGTAAGGATTTAATTCAGTCCGTAAGGAATTAATTCAGTTCGTAAGGTATTAATTCAGTCCGTAAGGAATTAATTCAGTCCGTAAGGAATTAATTTAGTCCGTAAGGAATTTATTCAGTCCGTAAGGAATTAATTCAGTCCGTAAGGAATTAATTCAGTCCGTAAGGAATTAATTCAGTCCGTAAGGAATTAATTCAGTCCGTAAGGAATTATTTCAGTCCGTAATTAATTAACTCATTCCTTACGGAATTAGTTAATTCCATAAGGAATTAATTCAGTCTGTAAGGATTTAATTAAGTCCGTAATGAATTAATTCAGTCCGTAAGGAATTAATTCAGTCCGTAAGGAATTAATTCAGTCCGTAAGGAATTATTTCAGTCCGTAATTAATTAATTAATTCCTTACGGAATTAATTAAGTCCATAAGGAATTAATTAAGTCCATAAGGAATTAATTCAGTCTGTAAGGATTTAATTAAGTCCGTAATGAATTAATTCAGTCCGTAAGGAATTAATTCAGTCCGTAAGGAATTAATTCAATCCGTAAGGATTTAATTCAGTCCGTAAGGAATTAATTCAGTTCGTAAGGTATTAATTCAGTCCGTAAGGAATTAATTCAGTCCGTAAGGAATTAATTTAGTCCGTAAGGAATTTATTCAGTCCGTAAGGAATTAATTCAGTCCGTAAGGAATTAATTCAGTCCGTAAGGAATTAATTCAGTCCGTAAGGAATTAATTCAGTCCGTAAGGAATTATTTCAGTCCGTAATTAATTAACTCATTCCTTACGGAATTAGTTAATTCCATAAGGAATTAATTCAGTCTGTAAGGATTTAATTAAGTCCGTAATGAATTAATTCAGTCCGTAAGGAATTAATTCAGTCCGTAAGGAATTAATTCAGTCCGTAAGGAATTATTTCAGTCCGTAATTAATTAATTCATTCCTTACGGAATTAATTAAGTCCATAAGGAATTAATTCAGTCTGTAAGGATTTAATTAAGTCCGTAATGAATTAATTCAGTCCTTAAGGAATTAATTCAGTCCGTAAGGAATTAATTCAATCCGTAAGGATTTAATTCAGTCCGTAAGGAATTTATTCAGTTCGTAAGGTATTAATTCAGTCCGTAAGGAATTAATTCAGTACGTAATAAATTAATTTAGTCCGTAAGGAATTAATTCAGTCCGTAAGGAATAAGTTCAGTACGTAAGGAATTAATTCAGTCCGTAATAAATTACTTAAGTCCGTAATGAATTAATTCAGTCCGTACGAAATTAATTCAGTCCGTAAGGAATTAATTCAATAAGAATTCAGTAAGAATTCAGTAGGAATTAATTCAGTCTGTAAGGATTTAATTCAGTCCGTAATGAATTAATTCAGTCCGAAATCGATTAATAAAGTTCGTAATGAATTAATTCAGTCCGTATGAAATTAATTCAGTCCGTAAGGAATTAAATCAGTCCGTAAGGAATAAGTTCAGTACGTAGGGAATTAATTCAGTCCGTAATCGATTAATTAAATCCGAAATGAATTAATTCAGTCCGTATGAAATTAATTCAGTCCGTAAGGAATTAATTAAGGAATTAATTCTGTCCGTAAGGAATTAATTCAGTCCGTAAGGAATTAATTCAGTCCGTAAGGAATTAATTCAGTCCGTAAGGAATTAATTCAGTCCGTAAGGAATTAATTCAGTCCGTAAGGAATTATTTCAGTCCGTAATTAATTAATTCATTCCTTACGGAATTAATTAGGTCCATAAGGAATTAATTCAGTCTGTAAGGATTTAATTAAGTCCGTAATGAATTAATTCAGTCCGAAATCGATTAATTAAGTCCGTAATGAATTAATTCAGTCCGTATGAAATTAATTCAGTCCGTAAGGAATTAATTAAGGAATTAATTCAGTCCGTAAGGAATTATTTCAGTCCGTAATTAATTAATTAATTCCTTACGGAATTAATTAAGTCCATAAGGAATTAATTAAGTCCATAAGGAATTAATTCAGTCTGTAAGGATTTAATTAAGTCCGTAATGAATTAATTCAGTCCGTAAGGAATTAATTCAGTCCGTAAGGAATTAATTCAATCCGTAAGGATTTAATTCAGTCCGTAAGGAATTAATTCAGTTCGTAAGGTATTAATTCAGTCCGTAAGGAATTAATTCAGTCCGTAAGGAATTAATTTAGTCCGTAAGGAATTTATTCAGTCCGTAAGGAATTAATTCAGTCCGTAAGGAATTAATTCAGTCCGTAAGGAATTAATTCAGTCCGTAAGGAATTAATTCAGTCCGTAAGGAATTATTTCAGTCCGTAATTAATTAACTCATTCCTTACGGAATTAGTTAATTCCATAAGGAATTAATTCAGCCTGTAAGGATTTAATTAAGTCCGTAATGAATTAATTCAGTCCGTAAGGAATTAATTCAGTCCGTAAGGAATTAATTCAGTCCGTAAGGAATTATTTCAGTCCGTAATTAATTAATTCATTCCTTACGGAATTAATTAAGTCCAAAAGGAAATAATTCAGTCTGTAAGGATTTAATTAAGTCCGTAATGAATTAATTCAGTCCTTAAGGAATTAATTCAGTCCGTAAGGAATTAATTCAATCCGTAAGGATTTAATTCAGTCCGTAAGGAATTTATTCAGTCCGTAAGGAATTAATTCAGTCCGTAAGGAATTAATTCAGTCCGTAAGGAATTATTTCAGTCTGTAAGGATTTAATTAAGTCCGTAATGAATTAATTCAGTCCGTAAGGAATTAATTCAGTCCGTAAGGAATTAATTCAGTCCGTAAGGAATTAATTCAGTCCGTAAGGAATTATTTCAGTCCGTAATTAATTAATTCATTCCTTACGGAATTAATTAAGTCCATAAGGAATTAATTCAGTCTGTAAGGATTTAATTAAGTCCGTAATGAATTAATTCAGTCCAAAATCGATTAATTAAGTCCGTAATGAATTAATTCAGTCCGTATGAAATTAATTCAGTCCGTAAGGAATTAATTAAGGAATTAATTCAGTCCGTAAGGAATTATTACAGTCCGTAATTAATTAATTCATTCCTTACGGAATTAATTAAGTCCATAAGGAATTAATTCAGTCTGTAAGGATTTAATTAAGTCCGTAATGAATTAATTCAGTCCGTAAGGAATTAATTCAGTCCGTAAGGAAATAATTCAATCCGTAAGGATTTAATTCAGTCCGTAAGGAATTAATTCAGTTCGTAAGGTATTAGTTCAGTCCGTAAGGAATTAATTCAGTCCGTAAGGAATTAATTTAGTCCGTAAGGAATGAATTCAGTCTGTAAGGAATTAATTCAGTCCGTAAGGAATTAATTCAGTCCGTAAGGAATTAATTCAGTCCGTAAGGAATTAATTCAGTCCGTAAGGAATTATTTCAGTCCGTAATTAATTAATTCATTCCTTACGGAATTAATTAATTCCATAAGGAATTAATTCAGTCTGTAAGGATTTAATTAAGTCCGTAATGAATTAATTCAGTAAGTACGAAATTAATTCAGTCCGTAAGGAATTAATTTAGTAAGAATTCAGTAAGAATTCAGTAGGAATTAATTCAGTCTGTAAGGATTTAATTAAGTCCGTAATGAATTAATTCAGTCCGTATGAAATTAATTCAGTCCGTAAGGAATTAATGAAGGAACTAATTCAGTCCGTAAGGAATTAATTCAGTCCGTAAGGAATTATTTCAGTCCGTAATTAATTAATTCATTCCTTACGGAATTAATTAAGTCCATAAGGAATTAATTCAGTCTGTAAGGATTTAGTTAAGTCCGTAATGAATTCATTCAGTCCGTAAGGAATTAATTCAGTCCATAAGGAATTAATTCAGTCCGTAAGGAATTAATTCAGTCCGTAAGGAATTATTTCAGTCCGTAATTAATTAGTTCATTCCTTACGGAATTAATTAAGTCCATAAGGAATTAATTCAGCCTGTAAGGATTTAATTACGTCCGTAATGAATTCATTCAGAACGAAATCGATTAATTAAGTCCGTAATGAATTAATTCAGTCCGTATGAAATTAATTCAGTCCGTAAGGAATTAGTTCAGTCCGTTTGAAATTAATTCAGTCCGTAAGGAATTAATTAAGAAATTAATTCAGTCCGTAAGGAATTAATTCAGTCCGTAAGGAATTAATTCAGTCCGTAAGGAATTATTTCAGTCCGTAATTAATTAATTCATTCCTTACGGAATTAATTAAGTCCATAAGGATTTAATTCAGTCCGTAAGGAATTAATTCAGTCCATAAGGAATTAATTCAGTCCGTAAGGAATAAGTTCAGTACGTAAGGAATTAATTCAGTCCGTAATAAATTAA
Source organism: Lepidurus packardi (assembly GCA_023053545.1). NCBI lineage: Eukaryota > Metazoa > Arthropoda > Branchiopoda > Notostraca > Triopsidae > Lepidurus > Lepidurus packardi. The sequence goes on from JAKZAN010000096.1 coordinate 32,289, forward strand.
TTAAATCCGTAATGAATTAATTCAGTCCGTATGAAATTAATTCAGTCCGTAAGGAATTCATTCAGTCCGTAAGGATTTAATTCAGTCCGTAAGGAATTAATTCAGTCCATAAGGAATTAATTCAGTCCGTAAGGAATTAATTCAGTCCGTAATAAATTAATTAAATCCGTAATGAATTAATTCAGTCCGTATGAAATTAATTCAGTCCGTAAGGAATTCATTCAGTCCGTAAGGATTTAATTCAGTCCGTAAGGAATTAATCCAGTCCGTAAGGAATAAGTTCATTACGTGAGGAATTATTTCAGTCCGTAATCGATTAATTAAGTCCGAAATGAATTAATTCATTCCGTGTGAAATTAATTCAGTCCGTATGAAATTAATTCAGTCCGTAAGGAATTAATTAAGGAATTAATTCAGTCCGTAAGGAATTAATTCAGTCCGTAAGGAATTAATTCAGTCCGTAAGGAATTAATTCAGTCCGTAAGGAATTAATTCAGTCCGTAAGGAATTAATTCAGTCCGTACGAAATTAATTCAGTCCGTAAGGAATTAATTTAGTAGGAATTCAGTAAGAATTCAGTAGGAATTAATTCAGTCTGTAAGGATTTAATTAAGTCCGTAATGAATTAATTCAGTCCGAAATCGATTAATTAAGTCCGTAATGAATTAATTCAGTCCGTATGAAATTAATATAGTCCGTAAGGAATTAATGAAGGAACTAATTCAGTCCGTAAGGAATTAATTCAGTCCGTAAGGAATTATTTCAGTCCGTAATTAATTAATTCATTCCTTACGGAATTAATTAATTCCATAAGGAATTAATTCAGTCTGTAAGGATTTAATTAAGTCCGTAATGAATTAATTCAGTCCGTAAGGAATTAATTCAGTCCGTAAGGAATTAATTCAGTCCGTAAGGAATTATTTCAGTCCGTAATTAATTAATTCATTCCTTACGGAATTAATTAAGTCCATAAGGAATTAATTCAGCCTGTAAGGATTTAATTACGTCCGTAATGAATTCATTCAGAACGAAATCGATTAATTAAGTCCGTAATGAATTAATTCAGTCCGTATGAAATTAATTCAGTCCGTAAGGAATTAGTTCAGTCCGTTTGAAATTAATTCAGTCCGTAAGGAATTAATTAAGAAATTAATTCAGTCCGTAAGGAATTAATTCAGTCCGTAAGGAATTAATTCAGTCCGTAAGGAATTATTTCAGTCCGTAATTAATTAATTCATTCCTTACGGAATTAATTAAGTCCATAAGGATTTAATTCAGTCCGTAAGGAATTAATTCAGTCCATAAGGAATTAATTCAGTCCGTAAGGAATAAGTTCAGTACGTAAGGAATTAATTCAGTCCGTAATAAATTAATTAAATCCGTAATGAATTAATTCAGTCCGTATGAAATTAATTCAGTCCGTAAGGAATTCATTCAGTCCGTAAGGATTTAATTCAGTCCGTAAGGAATTAATTCAGTCCATAAGGAATTAATTCAGTCCGTAAGGAATTAATTCAGTCCGTAATAAATTAATTAAATCCGTAATGAATTAATTCAGTCCGTATGAAATTAATTCAGTCCGTAAGGAATTCATTCAGTCCGTAAGGATTTAATTCAGTCCGTAAGGAATTAATCCAGTCCGTAAGGAATAAGTTCATTACGTGAGGAATTATTTCAGTCCGTAATCGATTAATTAAGTCCGAAATGAATTAATTCATTCCGTGTGAAATTAATTCAGTCCGTATGAAATTAATTCAGTCCGTAAGGAATTAATTAAGGAATTAATTCAGTCCGTAAGGAATTAATTCAGTCCGTAAGGAATTAATTCAGTCCGTAAGGAATTAATTCAGTCCGTAAGGAATTAATTCAGTCCGTAAGGAATTAATTCAGTCCGTACGAAATTAATTCAGTCCGTAAGGAATTAATTTAGTAGGAATTCAGTAAGAATTCAGTAGGAATTAATTCAGTCTGTAAGGATTTAATTAAGTCCGTAATGAATTAATTCAGTCCGAAATCGATTAATTAAGTCCGTAATGAATTAATTCAGTCCGTATGAAATTAATATAGTCCGTAAGGAATTAATGAAGGAACTAATTCAGTCCGTAAGGAATTAATTCAGTCCGTAAGGAATTATTTCAGTCCGTAATTAATTAATTCATTCCTTACGGAATTAATTAATTCCATAAGGAATTAATTCAGTCTGTAAGGATTTAATTAAGTCCGTAATGAATTAATTCAGTCCGTAAGGAATTAATTCAGTCCGTAAGGAATTAATTCAGTCCGTAAGGAATTATTTCAGTCCGTAATTAATTAATTCATTCCTTACGGAATTAATTAAGTCCATAAGGAATTAATTCAGTCTGTAAGGATTTAATTAAGTCCGTAATGAATTAATTCAGTCCGAAATCGATTAATTAAGTCCGTAATGAATTAATTCAGTCCCTATGAAATTAATTCAGTCCGTAAGGAATTAATTAAGGAATTAATTCAGTCCGTAAGGAATTATTTCAGTCCGTAATTAATTAATTCATTCCTTACGGAATTAATTAATTCCATAAGGAATTAATTCAGTCTGTAAGGATTTAATTAAGTCCGTAATGAATTAATTCAGTCCGTAAGGAATTAATTCAGTCCGTAAGGAATTAATTCAGTCCGTAAGGAATTATTTCAGTCCGTAATTAATTAATTCATTCCTTACGGAATTAATTAAGTCCATAAGGAATTAATTCAGTCTGTAAGGATTTAATTAAGTCCGTAATGAATTAATTCAGTCCGAAATCGATTAATTAAGTCCGTAATGAATTAATTCAGTCCGTATGAAATTAATTCAGTCCGTAAGGAATTAATTAAGGAATTAATTCAGTCCGTAAGGAATTATTTCAGTCCGTAATTAATTAATTCATTCCTTACGGAATTAAATAAGTCCATAAGGAATTAATTCAGTCTGTAAGGATTTAATTAAGTCCGTAATGAATTAATTCAGTCCGTAAGGAATTAATTCAGTCCGTAAGGAATTAATTCAATCCGTAAGGATTTAATTCAGTCCGTAAGGAATTAATTCAGTTCGTAAGGTATTAATTTAGTCCGTAAGGAATTAATTCAGTCCGTAAGGAATTAATTTATTCCGTAAGGAATTAATTCAGTCCGTAAGGAATAAGTTCAGTCCGTAAGGAATTAATTCAGTAAGAATTCAGTAAGAATTCAGTAGGAATTAATTCAGTCTGTAAGGATTTAATTAAGTCCGTAATGAATTAATTCAGTCCGAAATCGATTAATTCAGTCCGTAAGGAATTAATGAAGGAACTAATTCAGTCCGTAAGGAATTAAATCAGTCCGTAAGGAATAAGTTCAGTACGTAGGGAATTAATTCAGTCCGTAATCGATTAATTAAGTCCGAAATGAATTAATTCAGTCCGTATGAAATTAATTCAGTCCGTAAGGAATTAATTCAGTCCGTAAGGAATTAATTCAGTCCGTAAGGAATTAATTCAGTCCGTAAGGAATTAATTAAATCCGTAATGAATTAATTCAGTCCGTATGAAATTAATTCAGTCCGTAAGGAATTCATTCAGTCCGTAAGGATTTAATTCAGTCCGTAAGGAATTAATCCAGTCCGTAAGGAATAAGTTCAGTACGTAGGGAATTAATTCAGTCCGTAATCGATTAATTAAGTCCGAAATGAATTAATTCAGTCCGTATGAAATTAATTCAGTCCGTAAGGAATTTCTTCAGTCCGTAATGAATTAATTCATTCCGTAAGGAATTAATAAAATCCGTACGGAGCTAATTCAGTCCGTAAGGAATTAATTCAGTCCGTAAGGAATTAATTCAGTCCGTAAGGAATTAATTCAGTCCGTAAGGAATTAATTCAGTCCGTAAGGAATTAATTCAGTCCGTACGAAATTAATTCAGTCCGTAAGGAATTAATTTAGTAAGAATTCAGTAAGAATTCAGTAGGAATTAATTCAGTCTGTAAGGATTTAATTAAGTCCGTAATGAATTAATTCAGTCCGAAATCGATTAATTAAGTCCGTAATGAATTAATTCAGTCCGTATGAAATTAATATAGTCCGTAAGGAATTAATGAAGGAACTAATTCAGTCCATAAGGAATTAATTCAGTCTGTAAGGATTTAATTAAGTCCGTAATGAATTAATTCAGTCCGTAAGGAATTAATTCAGTCCGTAAGGAATTAATTCAGTCCGTAAGGAATTATTTCAGTCCGTAATTAATTAATTCATTCCTTACGGAATTAATTAAGTCCATAAGGAATTAATTCAGTCTGTAAGGATTTAATTAAGTCCGTAATGAATTAATTCAGTCCGAAATCGATTAATTAAGTCCGTAATGAATTAATTCAGTCCGTATGAAATTAATTCAGTCCGTAAGGAATTAATTAAGGAATTAATTCAGTCCGTAAGGAATTATTTCAGTCCGTAATTAATTAATTCATTCCTTACGGAATTAATTAAGTCCATAAGGAATTAATTCAGTCTGTAAGGATTTAATTAAGTCCGTAATGAATTAATTCAGTCCGTAAGGAATTAATTCAGTCCGTAAGGAATTAATTCAATCCGTAAGGATTTAATTCAGTCCGTAAGGAATTAATTCAGTTCGTAAGGTATTAATTTAGTCCGTAAGGAATTAATTCAGTCCGTAAGGAATTAATTTATTCCGTAAGGAATTAATTCAGTCCGTAAGGAATAAGTTCAGTCAGTAAGGAATTAATTCAGTAAGAATTCAGGAAGAATTCAGTAGGAATTAATTCAGTCTGTAAGGATTTAATTAAGTCCGTAATGAATTAATTCAGTCCGAAATCGATTAATTAAGTCCGTAATGAATTAATTCAGTCCGTATGAAATTAATTCAGTCCGTAAGGAATTAATGAAGGAACTAATTCAGTCCGTAAGGAATTAAATCAGTCCGTAAGGAATAAGTTCAGTACGTAGGGAATTAATTCAGTCCGTAATCGATTAATTAAGTCCGAAATGAATTAATTCAGTCCGTATGAAATTAATTCAGTCCGTAAGGAATTAATTCAGTCCGTAAGGAATTAATTCAGTCCGTAAGGAATTAATTCAGTCCGTAAGGAATTAATTAAATCCGTAATGAATTAATTCAGTCCGTATGAAATTAATTCAGTCCGTAAGGAATTCATTCAGTCCGTAAGGATTTAATTCAGTCCGTAAGGAATAAGTTCAGTACGTAGGGAATTAATTCAGTCCGTAATCGATTAATTAAGTCCGAAATGAATTAATTCAGTCCGTATGAAATTAATTCAGTCCGTAAGGAATTTCTTCAGTCCGTAATGAATTAATTCATTCCGTAAGGAATTAATAAAATCCGTACGGAATTAATTCAGTCCGTAAGGAATTAATTCAGTCCGTAAGGAATTAATTCAGTCCGTAAGGAATTAATTCAGTCCGTAAGGAATTAATTCAGTCCGTACGAAATTAATTCAGTCCGTAAGGAATTAATTTAGTAAGAATTCAGTAAGAATTCAGTAGGAATTAATTCAGTCTGTAAGGATTTAATTAAGTCCGTAATGAATTAATTCAGTCCGAAATCGATTAATTAAGTCCGTAATGAATTAATTCAGTCCGTATGAAATTAATATAGTCCGTAAGGAATTAATGAAGGAACTAATTCAGTCCATAAGGAATTAATTCAGTCTGTAAGGATTTAATTAAGTCCGTAATGAATTAATTCAGTCCGTAAGGAATTAATTCAGTCCGTAAGGAATTAATTCAGTCCGTAAGGAATTATTTCAGTCCGTAATTAATTAATTCATTCCTTACGGAATTAATTAAGTCCATAAGGAATTAATTCAGTCTGTAAGGATTTAATTAAGTCCGTAATGAATTAATTCAGTCCGAAATCGATTAATTAAGTCCGTAATGAATTAATTCAGTCCGTATGAAATTAATTCAGTCCGTAAGGAATTAATTAAGGAATTAATTCAGTCCGTAAGGAATTATTTCAGTCCGTAATTAATTAATTCATTCCTTACGGAATTAATTAAGTCCATAAGGAATTAATTCAGTCTGTAAGGATTTAATTAAGTCCGTAATGAATTAATTCAGTCCGTAAGGAATTAATACAGTCCGTAAGGAATTAATTCAATCCGTAAGGATTTAATTCAGTCCGTAAGGAATTAATTCAGTTCGTAAGGTATTAATTCAGTCCGTAAGGAATTAATTCAGTCCGTAAGGAATTAATTTAGTCCGTAAGGAATTAATTCAGTCCGTAAGGAATAAGTTCAGTACGTAAGGAATTAATTCAGTCCGTAATAAATTAATTAAGTCCGTAATGAATTAATTCAGTCCGTACGAAATTAATTCAGTCCGTAAGGAATTAATTCAGTAAGAATTCAGTAAGAATTCAGTAGGAATTAATTCAGTCTGTAAGGATTTAATTAAGTCCGTAATGAATTAATTCAGTCCGAAATCGATTAATTAAGTCCGTAATGAATTAATTCAGTCCGTATGAAATTAATTCAGTCCGTAAGGAATTAATGAAGGAACTAATTCAGTCCGTAAGGAATTAAATCAGTCCGTAAGGAATAAGTTCAGTACGTAGGGAATTAATTCAGTCCGTAATCGATTAATTAAGTCCGAACTGAATTAATTCAGTCCGTATGAAATTAATTCAGTCCGTAAGGAATTAATTCAGTCCGTAAGGAATTAATTCAGTCCGTAAGGAATTAATTCAGTCCGTAAGGAATTAATTCAGTCCGTAAGGAATTATTTCAGTCCGTAAATAATTAATTCATTCCTTACGGAATTAATTAAGTCCATAAGGAATTAATTCAGTCTGTAAGGATTTAATTAAGTCCGTAATGAATTAATTCAGTCCGAAATCGATTAATTAAGTCCGTAATGAATTAATTCAGTCCGTATGAAATTAATTCAGTCCGTAAGGAATTAATTAAGGAATTAATTCAGTCCGTAAGGAATTATTTCAGTCCGTAATTAATTAATTCATTCCTTACGGAATTAATTAAGTCCATAAGGAATTAATTAAGTCCATATGGAATTAATTCAGTCTGTAAGGATTTAATTAAGTCCGTAATGAATTGATTCAGTCCGTAAGGAATTAATTCAGTCCGTAAGGAATTAATTCAATCCGTAAGGATTTAATTCAGTCCGTAAGGAATTAATTCAGTTCGTAAGGTAATAATTCAGTCCGTAAGGAATTAATTCAGTCCGTAAGGAATTAATTTAGTCCGTAAGGAATTAATTCAGTCCGTAAGGAATTAATTCAGTCCGTAAGGAATTAATTCAGTCCGTAAGGAATTAATTCAGTCCGTAAGGAATTAATTCAGTCCGTAAGGAATTATTTCAGTCCGTAATTAATTAATTCATTCCTTACGGAATTAATTAATTCCATAAGGAATTAATTCAGTCTGTAAGGATTTAATTAAGTCCGTAATGAATTAATTCAGTCCGTAAGGAATTAATTCAGTCCGTAAGGAATTAATTCAGTCCGTAAGGAATTATTTCAGTCCGTAATTAATTAATTCATTCCTTACGGAATTAATTAAGTCCATAAGGAATTAATTCAGTCTGTAAGGATTTAATTAAGTCCGTAATGAATTAATTCAGTCCGAAATCGATTAATTAAGTCCGTAATGAATTAATTCAGTCCGTATGAAATTAATTCAGTCCGTAAGGAATTAATTAAGGAATTAATTCAGTCCGTAAGGAATTATTTCAGTCCGTAATTAATTAATTCATTCCTTACGGAATTAATTAAGTCCATAAGGAATTAATTCAGTCTGTAAGGATTTAATTAAGTCCGTAATGAATTAATTCAGTCCGTAAGGAATTAATTCAGTCCGTAAGGAATTAATTCAATCCGTAAGGATTTAATTCAGTCCGTAAGGAATTAATTCAGTTCGTAAGGTATTAATTCAGTCCGTAAGGAATTAATTCAGTCCGTAAGGAATTAATTTAGTCCGTAAGGAATTAATTCAGTCCGTAAGGAATAAGTTCAGTACGTAAGGAATTAATTCAGTCCGTAATAAATTAATTAAGTCCGTAATGAATTAATTCAGTCCGTACGAAATTAATTCAGTCCGTAAGGTATTAATTCAGTAAGAATTCAGTAAGAATTCAGTAGGAATTAATTCAGTCTGTAAGGATTTAATTAAGTCCGTAATGAGTTAATTCAGTCCGAAATCGATTAATTAAGTCCGTAATGAATTAATTCAGTCCGTATGAAATTAATTCAGTCCGTAAGGAATTAATGAAGGAACTAATTCAGTCCGTAAGGAATTAAACCAGTCCGTAAGGAATAAGTTCAGTACGTAGGGAATTAATTCAGTCCGTAATCGATTAATTAAGTCCGAAATGAATTAATTCAGTCCGTATGAAATTAATTCAGTCCGTAAGGAATTAATTCAGTCCGTAAGGAATTAATTCAGTCCGTAAGGAATTAATTCAGTCCGTAAGGAATTAATTCAGTCCGTAAGGAATTATTTCAGTCCGTAATTAATTAATTCATTCCTTACGGAATTAATTAAGTCCATAAGGAATTAATTCAGTCTGTAAGGATTTAATTAAGTCCGTAATGAATTAATTCAGTCCGAAATCGATTAATTAAGTCCGTAATGAATTAATTCAGTCCGTATGAAATTAATTCAGTCCGTAAGGAATTAATTAAGGAATTAATTCACTCCGTAAGGAATTATTTCAGTCCGTAATTAATTAATTCATTCCTTACGGAATTAATTAAGTCCATAAGGAATTAATTAAGTCCATAAGGAATTAATTCAGTCTGTAAGGATTTAATTAAGTCCGTAATGAATTAATTCAGTCCGTAAGGAATTAATTCAGTCCGTAAGAAATTAATTCAATCCGTAAGGATTTAATTCAGTCCGTAAGGAATTAATTCAGTTCGTAAGGTATTAATTCAGTCCGTAAGGAATTAATTCAGTCCGTAAGGAATTAATTTAGTCCGTAAGGAATTAATTCAGTCCGTAAGGAATTAATTCAGTCCGTAAGGAATTAATTCAGTCCGTAAGGAATTAATTCAGTCCGTAAGGAATTAATTCAGTCCGTAAGGAATTATTTCAGTCCGTAATTAATTAATTCATTCCTTACGGAATTAATTAATTCCATAAGGAATTAATTCAGTCTGTAAGGATTTAATTAAGTCCGTAATGAATTAATTCAGTCCCTACGAAATTAATTCAGTCCGTAAGGAATTAATTCAGTAAGAATTCAGTAAGAATTCAGTAGGAATTAATTCAGTCTGTAAGGATTTAATTAAGTCCGTAATGAATTAATTCAGTCCGAAATCGATTAATTAAGTCCGTAATGAATTAATTCAGTCCGTATGAAATTAATTCAGTCCGTAAGGAATTAATGAAGGAACTAATTCAGTCCGTAAGGAATTAAATCAGTCCGTAAGGAATAAGTTCAGTACGTAGGGAATTAATTCAGTCCGTAATCGATTAATTAAGTCCGAACTGAATTAATTCAGTCCGTATGAAATTAATTCAGTCCGTAAGGAATTAATTCAGTCCGTAAGGAATTAATTCAGTCCGTAAGGAATTAATTCAGTCCGTAAGGAATTAATTCAGTCCGTAAGGAATTATTTCAGTCCGTAAATAATTAATTCATTCCTTACGGAATTAATTAAGTCCATAAGGAATTAATTCAGTCTGTAAGGATTTAATTAAGTCCGTAATGAATTAATTCAGTCCGAAATCGATTAATTAAGTCCGTAATGAATTAATTCAGTCCGTATGAAATTAATTCAGTCCGTAAGGAATTAATTAAGGAATTAATTCAGTCCGTAAGGAATTATTTCAGTCCGTAATTAATTAATTCATTCCTTACGGAATTAATTAAGTCCATAAGGAATTAATTAAGTCCATATGGAATTAATTCAGTCTGTAAGGATTTAATTAAGTCCGTAATGAATTGATTCAGTCCGTAAGGAATTAATTCAGTCCGTAAGGAATTAATTCAATCCGTAAGGATTTAATTCAGTCCGTAAGGAATTAATTCAGTTCGTAAGGTAATAATTCAGTCCGTAAGGAATTAATTCAGTCCGTAAGGAATTAATTTAGTCCGTAAGGAATTAATTCAGTCCGTAAGGAATTAATTCAGTCCGTAAGGAATTAATTCAGTCCGTAAGGAATTAATTCAGTCCGTAAGGAATTAATTCAGTCCGTAAGGAATTATTTCAGTCCGTAATTAATTAATTCATTCCTTACGGAATTAATTAATTCCATAAGGAATTAATTCAGTCTGTAAGGATTTAATTAAGTCCGTAATGAATTAATTCAGTCCGTAAGGAATTAATTCAGTCCGTAAGGAATTAATTCAGTCCGTAAGGAATTATTTCAGTCCGTAATTAATTAATTCATTCCTTACGGAATTAATTAAGTCCATAAGGAATTAATTCAGTCTGTAAGGATTTAATTAAGTCCGTAATGAATTAATTCAGTCCGAAATCGATTAATTAAGTCCGTAATGAATTAATTCAGTCCGTATGAAATTAATTCAGTCCGTAAGGAATTAATTAAGGAATTAATTCAGTCCGTAAGGAATTATTTCAGTCCGTAATTAATTAATTCATTCCTTACGGAATTAATTAAGTCCATAAGGAATTAATTCAGTCTGTAAGGATTTAATTAAGTCCGTAATGAATTAATTCAGTCCGTAAGGAATTAATTCAGTCCGTAAGGAATTAATTCAATCCGTAAGGATTTAATTCAGTCCGTAAGGAATTAATTCAGTTCGTAAGGTATTAATTCAGTCCGTAAGGAATTAATTCAGTCCGTAAGGAATTAATTTAGTCCGTAAGGAATTAATTCAGTCCGTAAGGAATAAGTTCAGTACGTAAGGAATTAATTCAGTCCGTAATAAATTAATTAAGTCCGTAATGAATTAATTCAGTCCGTACGAAATTAATTCAGTCCGTAAGGAATTAATTCAGTAAGAATTCAGTAAGAATTCAGTAGGAATTAATTCAGTCTGTAAGGATTTAATTAAGTCCGTAATGAATTAATTCAGTCCGAAATCGATTAATTAAGTCCGTAATGAATTAATTCAGTCCGTATGAAATTAATTCAGTCCGTAAGGAATTAATGAAGGAACTAATTCAGTCCGTAAGGAATTAAACCAGTCCGTAAGGAATAAGTTCAGTACGTAGGGAATTAATTCAGTCCGTAATCGATTAATTAAGTCCGAAATGAATTAATTCAGTCCGTATGAAATTAATTCAGTCCGTAAGGAATTAATTCAGTCCGTAAGGAATTAATTCAGTCCGTAAGGAATTAATTCAGTCCGTAAGGAATTAATTCAGTCCGTAAGGAATTATTTCAGTCCGTAATTAATTAATTCATTCCTTACGGAATTAATTAAGTCCATAAGGAATTAATTCAGTCTGTAAGGATTTAATTAAGTCCGTAATGAATTAATTCAGTCCGAAATCGATTAATTAAGTCCGTAATGAATTAATTCAGTCCGTATGAAATTAATTCAGTCCGTAAGGAATTAATTAAGGAATTAATTCACTCCGTAAGGAATTATTTCAGTCCGTAATTAATTAATTCATTCCTTACGGAATTAATTAAGTCCATAAGGAATTAATTAAGTCCATAAGGAATTAATTCAGTCTGTAAGGATTTAATTAAGTCCGTAATGAATTAATTCAGTCCGTAAGGAATTAATTCAGTCCGTAAGGAATTAATTCAATCCGTAAGGATTTAATTCAGTCCGTAAGGAATTAATTCAGTTCGTAAGGTATTAATTCAGTCCGTAAGGAATTAATTCAGTCCGTAAGGAATTAATTTAGTCCGTAAGGAATTAATTCAGTCCGTAAGGAATTAATTCAGTCCGTAAGGAATTAATTCAGTCCGTAAGGAATTAATTCAGTCCGTAAGGAATTAATTCAGTCCGTAAGGAATTATTTCAGTCCGTAATTAATTAATTCATTCCTTACGGAATTAATTAATTCCATAAGGAATTAATTCAGTCTGTAAGGATTTAATTAAGTCCGTAATGAATTAATTCAGTCCGTAAGGAATTAATTCAGTCCGTAAGGAATTAATTCAGTCCGTAAGGAATTATTTCAGTCCGTAATTAATTAATTCATTCCTTACGGAATTAATTAAGTCCATAAGGAATTAATTCAGTCTGTAAGGATTTAATTAAGTCCGTAATGAATTAATTCAGTCCGAAATCGATTAATTAAGTCCGTAATGAATTAATTCAGTCCGTATGAAATTAATTCAGTCCGTAAGGAATTAATTAAGGAATTAATTCAGTCCGTAAGGAATTATTTCAGTCCGTAATTAATTAATTCATTCCTTACGGAATTAATTAAGTCCATAAGGAATTAATTCAGTCTGTAAGGATTTAATTAAGTCCGTAATGAATTAATTCAGTCCGTAAGGAATTAATTCAGTCCGTAAGGAATTAATTTAGTCCGTAAGGAATTAATTCTATCCGTAAGGAATTAATTCAGTCCGTAAGGAATTAATTCAGTCCGTAAGGAATTAAATCAGTCCGTAAGGAATAAGTTCAGTACGTATTGAATTAATTCAGTCCGTAATCGATTAATTAAGTCCGAAATGAATTAATTCAGTCCGTATGAAATTAATTCAGTCCGTAAGGAATTAATTAAGGAATTAATTCTGTCCGTAAGGAATTAATTCAGTCCGTAAGGAATTAATTCAGTCCGTAAGGAATTAATTCAGTCCGTAAGGAATTAATTCAGTCCGTAAGGAATTAATTCAGTCCGTAAGGAATTAATTCAGTCCGTAAGGAATTATTTCAGTCCGTAATTAATTAATTCATTCCTTACGGAATTAATTAAGTCCATAAGGAATTAATTCAGTCTGTAAGGATTAAATTAAGTCCGTAATGAATTAATTCAGTCCGTAAGGAATTAATTCAGTCCGTAAGGAATTAATTCAGTCCGTAAGGAATTATTTCAGTCCGTAATTAATTAATTCATTCCTTACGGAATTAATTAAGTCCATAAGGAATTAATTCAGTCTGTAAGGATTTAATTAAGTCCGTAATGAATTAATTCAGTCCGTATGAAATTAATTCAGTCCGTAAGGAATTAATTCAGTCCGTAAGGAATTATTTCAGTCCGTAATTAATTAATTCATTCCTTACGGAATTAATTAATTCCATAAGGAATTAATTCAGTCTGTAAGGATTTAATTAAGTCCGTAAGGAATTAATTCAGTCCGTAAGGAATTAATTCAGTCCGTAAGGAATTAATTCAGTCCGTAAGGAATTATTTCAGTCCGTAATTAATTAATTCATTCCTTACGGAATTAATTAATTCCATAAGGAATTAATTCAGTCTGTAAGGATTTAATTAAGTCCGTAATGAATTAATTCAGTCCGTAAGGAATTAATTCAGTCCGTAAGGAATTAATTCAGTCCGTAAGGAATTATTTCAGTCCGTAATTAATTAATTCATTCCTTACGGAATTAATTAAGTCCATAAGGAATTAATTCAGTCTGTAAGGATTTAATTAAGTCCGTAATGAATTAATTCAGTCCGAAATCGATTAATTAAGTCCGTAATGAATTAATTCAGTCCGTATGAAATTAATTCAGTCCGTAAGGAATTAATTAAGGAATTAATTCAGTCCGTAAGGAATTATTTCAGTCCGTAATTAATTAATTCATTCCTTACGGAATTAATTAAGTCCATAAAGAATTAATTCAGTCTGTAAGGATTTAATTAAGTCCGTAATGAATTAATTCAGTCCGTAAGGAATTAATTCAGTCCGTAAGGAATTAATTCAATCCGTAAGGATTTAATTCAGTCCGTAAGGAATTAATTCAGTTCGTAAGGTATTAATTCAGTCCGTAAGGAATTAATTCAGTCCGTAAGGAATTAATTTAGTCCGTAAGGAATTAATTCAGTCCGTAAGGAATAAGTTCAGTACGTAAGGAATTAATTCAGTCCGTAATAAATTAATTAAGTCCGTAATGAATTAATTCAGTCCGTACGAAATTAATTCAGTCCGTAAGGAATTAATTCAGTCCGTAAGGAATTAATTCAGTCCGTAAGGAATTAATTCAGTCCGTAAGGAATTAATTCAGTCCGTAAGGAATTATTTCAGTCCGTAATTAATTAATTCATTCCTTACGGAATTAATTAATTCCATAAGGAATTAATTCAGTCTGTAAGGATTTAATTAAGTCCGTAATGAATTAATTCAGTCCGTAAGGAATTAATTCAGTCCGTAAGGAATTAATTCAGTCCGTAAGGAATTATTTCAGTCCGTAATTAATTAATTCATTCCTTACGGAATTAATTAAGTCCATAAGGAATTAATTCAGTCTGTAAGGATTTAATTAAGTCCGTAATGAATTAATTCAGTCCGAAATCGATTAATTAAGTCCGTAATGAATTAATTCAGTCCGTATGAAATTAATTCAGTCCGTAAGGAATTAATTAAGGAATTAATTCAGTCCGTAAGGAATTATTTCAGTCCGTAATTAATTAATTCATTCCTTACGGAATTAATTAAGTCCATAAAGAATTAATTCAGTCTGTAAGGATTTAATTAAGTCCGTAATGAATTAATTCAGTCCGTAAGGAATTAATTCAGTCCGTAAGGAATTAATTCAATCCGTAAGGATTTAATTCAGTCCGTAAGGAATTAATTCAGTTCGTAAGGTATTAATTCAGTCCGTAAGGAATTAATTCAGTCCGTAAGGAATTAATTTAGTCCGTAAGGAATTAATTCAGTCCGTAAGGAATAAGTTCAGTACGTAAGGAATTAATTCAGTCCGTAATAAATTAATTAAGTCCGTAATGAATTAATTCAGTCCGTACGAAATTAATTCAGTCCGTAAGGAATTAATTCAGTAAGAATTCAGTAAGAATTCAGTAGGAATTAATTCAGTCTGTAAGGATTTAATTAAGTCCGTAATGAATTAATTCAGTCCGAAATCGATTAATTAAGTCCGTAATGAATTAATTCAGTCCGTATGAAATTAATTCAGTCCGTAAGGAATTAATGAAGGAACTAATTCAGTCCGTAAGGAATTAAACCAGTCCGTAAGGAATAAGTTCAGTACGTAGGGAATTAATTCAGTCCGTAATCGATTAATTAAGTCCGAAATGAATTAATTCAGTCCGTATGAAATTAATTCAGTCCGTAAGGAATTAATTCAGTCCGTAAGGAATTAATTCAGTCCGTAAGGAATTAATTCAGTCCGTAAGGAATTAATTCAGTCCGTAAGGAATTATTTCAGTCCGTAATTAATTAATTCATTCCTTACGGAATTAATTAAGTCCATAAGGAATTAATTCAGTCTGTAAGGATTTAATTAAGTCCGTAATGAATTAATTCAGTCCGAAATCGATTAATTAAGTCCGTAATGAATTAATTCAGTCCGTATGAAATTAATTCAGTCCGTAAGGAATTAATTAAGGAATTAATTCACTCCGTAAGGAATTATTTCAGTCCGTAATTAATTAATTCATTCCTTACGGAATTAATTAAGTCCATAAGGAATTAATTAAGTCCATAAGGAATTAATTCAGTCTGTAAGGATTTAATTAAGTCCGTAATGAATTAATTCAGTCCGTAAGGAATTAATTCAGTCCGTAAGGAATTAATTCAATCCGTAAGGATTTAATTCAGTCCGTAAGGAATTAATTCAGTTCGTAAGGTATTAATTCAGTCCGTAAGGAATTAATTCAGTCCGTAAGGAATTAATTTAGTCCGTAAGGAATTAATTCAGTCCGTAAGGAATTAATTCAGTCCGTAAGGAATTAATTCAGTCCGTAAGGAATTAATTCAGTCCGTAAGGAATTAATTCAGTCCGTAAGGAATTATTTCAGTCCGTAATTAATTAATTCATTCCTTACGGAATTAATTAATTCCATAAGGAATTAATTCAGTCTGTAAGGATTTAATTAAGTCCGTAATGAATTAATTCAGTCCGTAAGGAATTAATTCAGTCCGTAAGGAATTAATTCAGTCCGTAAGGAATTATTTCAGTCCGTAATTAATTAATTCATTCCTTACGGAATTAATTAATTCTTTCCTTACGGAAGTAATTAAGTCCATAAGTAATTAATTCAGTCTGTAAGGATTTAATTAAGTCCGTAATGAATTAATTCAGTCCGAAATCGATTAATTAAGTCCGTAATGAATTAATTCAGTCCGTATGAAATTAATTCAGTCCGTAAGGAATTAATTAAGGAATTAATTCAGTCCGTAAGGAATTATTTCAGTCCGTAATTAATTAATTCATTCCTTACGGAATTAATTAAGTCCATAAGGAATTAATTCAGTCTGTAAGGATTTAATTAAGTCCGTAATGAATTAATTCAGTCCGTAAGGAATTAATTCAGTCCGTAAGGAATTAATTTAGTCCGTAAGGAATTAATTCAGTCCGTAAGGAATTAATTCAGTCCGTAAGGAATTAATTCAGTCCGTAAGGAATTAAATCAGTCCGTAAGGAATAAGTTCAGTACGTATTGAATTAATTCAGTCCGTAATCGATTAATTAATTCCGAAATGAATTAATTCAGTCCGTATGAAATTAATTCAGTCCGTAAGGAATTAATTAAGGAATTAATTCTGTCCGTAAGGAATTAATTCAGTCCGTAAGGAATTAATTCAGTCCGTAAGGAATTAATTCAGTCCGTAAGGAATTAATTCAGTCCGTAAGGAATTAATTCAGTCCGTAAGGAATTAATTCAGTCCGTAAGGAATTATTTCAGTCCGTAATTAATTAATTCATTCCTTACGGAATTAATTAAGTCCATAAGGAATTAATTCAGTCTGTAAGGATTAAATTAAGTCCGTAATGAATTAATTCAGTCCGTAAGGAATTAATTCAGTCCGTAAGGAATTAATTCAGTCCGTAAGGAATTATTTCAGTCCGTAATTAATTAATTCATTCCTTACGGAATTAATTAAGTCCATAAGGAATTAATTCAGTCTGTAAGGATTTAATTAAGTCCGTAATGAATTAATTCAGTCCGTATGAAATTAATTCAGTCCGTAAGGAATTAATTCAGTCCGTAAGGAATTATTTCAGTCCGTAATTAATTAATTCATTCCTTACGGAATTAATTAATTCCATAAGGAATTAATTCAGTCTGTAAGGATTTAATTAAGTCCGTAATGAATTAATTCAGTCCGTAAGGAATTAATTCAGTCCGTAAGGAATTAATTCAGTCCGTAAGGAATTAATTCAGTCCGTAAGGAATTATTTCAGTCCGTAATTAATTAATTCTTTCCTTACGGAATTAATTAAGTCCATAAGTAATTAATTCAGTCTGTAAGGATTTAATTAAGTCCGTAATGAATTAATTCAGTCCGAAATCGATTAATTAAGTCCGTAATGAATTAATTCAGTCCGTATGAAATTAATTCAGTCCGTAAGGAATTAATTAAGGAATTAATTCAGTCCGTAAGGAATTATTTCAGTCCGTAATTAATTAATTCATTCCTTACGGAATTAATTAAGTCCATAAGGAATTAATTCAGTCTGTAAGGATTTAATTAAGTCCGTAATGAATTAATTCAGTCCGTAAGGAATTAATTCAGTCCGTAAGGAATTAATTCAATCCGTAAGGATTTAATTCAGTCCGTAAGGAATTAATTCAGTTCGTAAGGTATTAATTCAGTCCGTAAGGAATTAATTCAGTCCGTAAGGAATTAATTTAGTCCGTAAGGAATTAATTCAGTCCGTAAGGAATAAGTTCAGTACGTAAGGAATTAATTCAGTCCGTAATAAATTAATTAAGTCCGTAATGAATTAATTCAGTCCGTACGAAATTAATTCAGGCCGTAAGGAATTAATTCAGTAAGAATTCAGTAAGAATTCAGTAGGAATTAATTCAGTCTGTAAGGATTTAATTAAGTCCGTAATGAATTAATTCAGTCCGAAATCGATTAATTAAGTCCGTAATGAATTAATTCAGTCCGTATGAAATTAATTCAGTCCGTAAGGAATTAATGAAGGAACTAATTCAGTCCGTAAGGAATTAAATCAGTCCGTAAGGAATTAGTTCAGTACGTAGGGAATTAATTCAGTCCGTAATCGATTAATTAAGTCCGAAATGAATTAATTCAGTCCGTATGAAATTAATTCAGTCCGTAAGGAATTAATTCAGTCCGTAAGGAATTAATTCAGTCCGTAAGGAATTAATTCAGTCCGTAAGGAATTAATTCAGTCTGTAAGGAATTATTTCAGTCCGTAATTAATTAATTCATTCCTTACGGAATTAATTAAGTCCATAAGGAATTAATTCAGTCTGTAAGGATTTAATTAAGTCCGTAATGAATTAATTCAGTCCGAAATCGATTCATTAAGTCCGTAATGAATTAATTCAGTCCGTATGAAATTAATTCAGTCCGTAAGGAATTAATTAAGGAATTAATTCAGTCCGTAAGGAATTATTTCAGTCCGTAATTAATTAATTCATTCCTTACGGAATTAATTAAGTCCATAAGGAATTAATTAAGTCCATAAGGAATTAATTCAGTCTGTAAGGATTTAATTAAGTCCGTAATGAATTAATTCAGTCCGTAAGGAATTAATTCAGTCCGTAAGGAATTAATTCAATCCGTAAGGATTTAATTCAGTCCGTAAGGAATTAATTCAGTTCGTAAGGTATTAATTCAGTCCGTAAGGAATTAATTCAGTCCGTAAGGAATTAATTTAGTCCGTAAGGAATTAATTCAGTCCGTAAGGAATTAATTCAGTCCGTAAGGAATTAATGCAGTCCGTAAGGAATTAATTCAGTCCGTAAGGAATTAATTCAGTCCGTAAGGAATTATTTCAGTCCGTAATTAATTAATTCATTCCTTACGGAATTAATTAATTCCATAAGGAATTAATTCAGTCTGTAAGGATTTAATTAAGTCCGTAATGAATTAATTCAGTCCGTAAGGAATTAATTCAGTCCGTAAGGAATTAATTCAGTCCGTAAGGAATTATTTCAGTCCGTAATTAATTAATTCATTCCTTACGGAATTAATTAAGTCCATAAGGAATCAATTCAGTCTGTAAGGATTTAATTAAGTCCGTAATGAATTAATTCAGTCCGAAATCGATTAATTAAGTCCGTAATGAATTAATTCAGTCCGTATGAAATTAATTCAGTCCGTAAGGAATTAATTAAGGAATTAATTCAGTCCGTAAGGAATTATTTCAGTCCGTAATTAATTAATTCATTCCTTACGGAATTAATTAAGTCCATAAGGAATTAATTCAGTCTGTAAGGATTTAATTAAGTCCGTAATGAATTAATTCAGTCCGTAAGGAATTAATTCAGTCCGTAAGGAATTAATTCAATCCGTAAGGATTTAATTCAGTCCATAAGGAATTAATTCAGTTCGTAAGGTATTAATTCAGTCCGTAAGGAATTAATTCAGTCCGTAAGGAATTAATTTAGTCCGTAAGGAATTAATTCAGTCCGTAAGGAATTAATTCAGTCCGTAAGGAATTAATTCAGTCCGTAAGGAATTAATTCAGTCCGTAAGGAATTAATTCAGTCCGTAAGGAATTATTTCAGTCCGTAATTAATTAATTCATTCCTTACGGAATTAATTAATTCCATAAGGAATTAATTCAGTCTGTAAGGATTTAATTAAGTCCGTAATGAATTAATTCAGTCCGTAAGGAATTAATTCAGTCCGTAAGGAATTAATTCTGTCCGTAAGGAATTATTTCAGTCCGTAATTAATTAATTCATTCCTTACGGAATTAATTAAGTCCATAAGGAATTAATTCAGTCTGTAAGGATTTAATTAAGTCCGTAATGAATTAATTCAGTCCGAAATCGATTAATTAAGTCCGTAATGAATTAATTCAGTCCGTATGAAATTAATTCAGTCCGTAAGGAATTAATTAAGGAATTAATTCAGTCCGTAAGGAATTATTTCAGTCCGTAATTAATTAATTCATTCCTTACGGAATTAATTAAGTACATAAGGAATTAATTCAGTCTGTAAGGATTTAATTAAGTCCGTAATGAATTAATTCAGTTCGTAAGGTATTAATTCAGTCCGTAAGGAATTAATTCAGTCCGTAATAAATTAATTAAGTCCGTAATGAATTAATTCAGTTCGTACGAAATTAATTCAGTCCGTAAGGAATTAATTTAGTAAGAATTCAGTAAGAATTCAGTAGGAATTAATTCAGTCTGTAAGGATTTAATTAAGTCCGTAATGAATTAATTCAGTCCGAAATCGATTAATTAAGTCCGTAATGAATTAATTCAGTCCGTATGAAATTAATTCAGTCCGTAAGGAATTAATGAAGGAACTAATTCAGTCCGTAAGGAATTAATTCAGTCCGTAAGGAATTATTTCAGTCCGTAATTAATTAATTCATTCCTTACGGAATTAATTAAGTCCATAAGGAATTAATTCAGTCTGTAAGGATTTAGTTAAGTCCGTAATGAATTCATTCAGTCCGTAAGGAATTAATTCAGTCCATAAGGAATTAATTCAGTCCGTAAGGAATTAATTCAGTCCGTAAGGAATTATTTCAGTCCGTAATTAATTAATTCATTCCTTACGGAATTAATTAAGTCCATAAGGAATTAATTCAGCCTGTAAGGATTTAATTACGTCCGTAATGAATTCATTCAGTCCGAAATCGATTAATTAAGTCCGTAATGAATTAATTCAGTCCGTATGAAATTAATTCAGTCCGTAAGGAATTAGTTCAGTCCGTTTGAAATTAATTCAGTCCGTAAGGAATTAATTAAGGAATTAATTCAGTCCGTAAGGAATTAATTCAGTCCGTAAGGAATTAATTCAGTCCGTAAGGAATTATTTCAGTCCGTAATTAATTAATTCATTCCTTACGGAATTAATTAAGTCCATAAGGATTTAATTCAGTCCGTAAGGAATTAATTCAGTCCATAAGGAATTAATTCAGTCCGTAAGGAATAAGTTCAGTACGTAAGGAATTAATTCAGTCCGTAATAAATTAATTAAATCCGTAATGAATTAATTCAGTCCGTAAGGAATAAGTTCAGTACGTAAGGAATTCATTCAGTCCGTAAGGATTTAATTCAGTCCGTAAGGAATTAATCCAGTCCGTAAGGAATAAGTTCATTACGTGAGGAATTATTTCAGTCCGTAATCGATTAATTAAGTCCGAAATGAATTAATTCAGTCCGTGTGAAATTAATTCAGTCCGTATGAAATTAATTCAGTCCGTAAGGAATTAATTAAGGAATTAATTCAGTCCGTAAGGAATTAATTCAGTCCGTAAGGAATTAATTCAGTCCGTAAGGAATTAATTCAGTCCGTAAGGAATTAATTCAGTCCGTAAGGAATTAATTCAGTCCGTACGAAATTAATTCAGTCCGTAAGGAATTAATTTAGTAAGAATTCAGAAAGAATTCAGTAGGAATTAATTCAGTCTGTAAGGATTTAATTAAGTCCGTAATGAATTAATTCAGTCCGAAATCGATTAATTAAGTCCGTAGTGAATTAATTCAGTCCGTAAGGAATTAATGAAGGAACTAATTCAGTCCGTAAGGAATTAATTCAGTCCGTAAGGAATTATTTCAGTCCGTAATTAATTAATTCATTCCTTACGGAATTAATTAAGTCCATAAGGAATTAATTCAGTCTGTAAGGATTTAGTTAAGTCCGTAATGAATTCATTCAGTCCGTAAGGAATTAATTCAGTCCATAAGGAATTAATTCAGTCCGTAAGGAATTAATTCATTCCTTACGGAATTAATTACGTCCATAAGGAATTAATTCAGCCTGTAAGGATTTAATTACGTCCGTAATGAATTCATTCAGTCCGAAATCGATTAATTAAGTCCGTAATGAATTAATTCAGTCCTTATGAAATTAATTCCGTCCGTAAGGAATTAGTTCAGTCCGTTTGAAATTAATTCAGTCCGTAAGGAATTAATTAAGGAATTAATTCAGTCCGTAAGGAATTAATTCAGTCCGTAAGGAATTAATTCAGTCCGTAAGGAATTATTTCAGTCCGTAATTAATTAATTCATTCCTTACGGAATTAATTAAGTCCATAAGGATTTAATTCAATCCGTAAGGAATTAATTCAGTCCATAAGGAATTAATTCAGTCCGTAAGGAATAAGTTCAGTACGTAAGGAATTAATTCAGTCCGTAATAAATTAATTAAATCCGTAATGAATTAATTCAGTCCGTATGAAATTAATTCAGTCCGTAAGGAATTCATTCAGTTCGTAAGGATTTAATTCAGTCCGTAAGGAATTAATCCAGTCCGTAAGGAATAAGTTCATTACGTGAGGAATTATTTCAGTCCGTAATCGATTAATTAAGTCCGAAATGAATTAATTCAGTCCGTGTGAAATTAATTCAGTCCGTATGAAATTAATTCAGTCCGTAAGGAATTTATTAAGGAATTAATTCAGTCCGTAAGGAATTAATTCAGTCCGTAAGGAATTAATTCAGTCCGTAAGGAATTAATTCAGTCCGTAAGGAATTAATTCAATCCGTAAGGAATTAATTCATTCCGTAATTAATTAATTCATTCCTTACGGAATTAAGTCCATAAGGAATTAATTCAGTCTGTAAGGATTTAATTAAGTCCGTAATGAATTAATTCAGTCCGAAATCGATTAATTAAGTCCGTAATGAATTAATTCAGTCCGTATGAAATTAATTCAGTCCGTAAGGAATTAATTAAGGAATTAATTCAGTCCGTAAGGAATTAATTCAGCCCGTAAGGAATTAATTCAGTCCGTAAGGAATTAATTCAGTCCGTAAGGAATTATTTCAGTCCGTAATTAATTAATTCATTCCTTACGGAATTAATTAAGTCCATAAGGAATTAATTCAGTCTGTAAGGATTTAATTAAGTCCGTAATGAATTAATTCAGTCCGTAAGGAATTAATTCAGTCCGTATGAAATTAATTCATTTCGTAAGGAATTAATTCAGTAAGAAAGGAATTCAATCAATCCTAAAGAATTAATTCAGTCCGTAAGGAACTAATTCAGTCCGTAAGGAATTAATTCAGTCCGTAAGGAATTAATTCAGTCCGTAAGGAATTAATCCAGTCCGTAAGGAATAAGTTCATTACGTGAGGAATTATTTCAGTCCGTAATCGATTAATTAAGTCCGAAATGAATTAATTCAGTCCGTGTGAAATTAATTCAGTCCGTATGAAATTAATTAAGGAATTAATTCAGTCTGTAAGGATTTAATAAGTCCGTAATGAATTAATTCAGTCCGAAATCGATTAATTAAGTCCGTAATGAATTAATTCAGTCCGTATGAAATTAATTCAGTCCGTAAGGAATTAATTAAGGAATTAATTCAGTCCGTAAGGAATTAATTAAGGAACTAATTCAGTCCGTAAGAATTAATTCAGTCCGTAAGGAATTAATTCAGTCCGTAAGGAATTAATTCAGTCCGTAAGGAATTAATTCAGTCCGTAAGGAATTATTTCAGTCCGTAATTAATTAATTCATTCCTTACGGAATTAATTAAGTCCATAAGGAATTAATTCAGCCTGTAAGGATTTAATTACATCCGTAATGAATTCATTCAGTCCGAAATCGATTAATTAAGTCCGTAATGAATTAATTCAGTCCGTATGAAATTAATTCAATCCGTAAGGAATTAATTCAGTCCGTTTGAAATTAATTCAGTCCGTAAGGAATTAATTAAGGAATTAATTCAGTCCGTAAGGAATTAATTCAGTCCGTAAGGAATTAATTCAGTCCGTAAGGAATTAATTCAGTCCGTAAGGAATTAATTCAGTCCGTAAGGAATTATTTCAGTCCGTAATTAATTAATTCATTCCTTACGGAATAAATTAAGTCCATAAGGATTTAATTCAGTCCGTAAGGAATTAATTCAGTCCATAAGGAATTAATTCAGTCCGTAAGGAATAAGTTCAGTACGTAAGGAATTAATTCAGTCCGTAATAAATTAACTAAGTCCGTAATGAATTAATTCAGTCCGTATGAAATTAATTCAGTCCGTAAGGAATTCATTCAGTCCGTAAGGATTTAATTCAGTCCGTAAGGAATTAATCCAGTCCGTAAGGAATAAGTTCATTACGTGAGGAATTATTTCAGTCCGTAATCGATTAATTAAGTCCGAAATGAATTAATTCAGTCCGTGTGAAATTAATTCAGTCCGTATGAAATTAATTCAGTCCGTAAGGAATTAATTAAGGAATTAATTCAGTCCGTAAGGAATTAATTCAGTCCGTAAGGAATTAATTCAGTCCGTAATTAATTAATTCATTCCTTACGGGATTAATTAAGTCCATAAGGAATTAATTCAGTCTGTAAGGATTTAATTCAGCCCGTAAGGAATTAATTCAGTCCGTAAGGAATTATTTCAGTCCGTAAGGAATTATTTCAGTCCGTAAGGAATAAATTCAATCCGTAAGGAATTAATTCAGTCCGTAAGGATTTAATTCAGTCCGTAAGGTATTAATTCAGTCCGTAAGGAATTAATTCAGTCCGTATGAAATTAATTCAGTCCGTAAGGAATTAATTCAGTCCGTAAGGATTTAATTCAGTCCGTAAGGTATTAATTCAGTCCGTAAGGAATTAATTCAGTCCGTAAGGAATTAATTCAGTCCGTAAGGAATTAATTCAGTCCGTAAGGAATAAGTTCAGTACGTAAGGAATTAATTCAGTCCGTAATAAATTAATTAAGTCCGTAATGAATTAATTCAGTAAGAAAGGAATTCAATCAATCCTAAAGAATTAATTCAGTCCGTAAGGAACTAATTCAGTCCGTAAGGAATTAATTTAGTCCGTAAATAATTAATTCAGTCCGTAAGGAATTAATTAAGTCCGTATGGAATTAATTCAGTCCGTAAGGAATTAATTCAGTCCGTAAGGAATTAATTCAGTCCGTAAGGAATTAATTCAGTCCGTAACGATTTAATTCAGCCTGTAAGGAATTAATTCAGTAAGAACGGAATTCAATAAATCCTAAAGAATTAATTCAGTCCGTAAGGAAATAATTCAGTCCGTAAGGAATTAATTCCGTCCGTAAGGAATTATTTCAATCCGTAATTAATTCATTCATTCCTTACGGAATTAATTAAGTCCATAATGAATTAATTCAGTCCGTAAGGAATTAATTCAGTCCGTAAGGAATTAATTAAATCCGTACGGAATTAATTCAGTCCGTAAGGAATTAATTAAGTACGTAAGGAATTAATTAAGTCCGTAATGAATTAATTCAGTCCGTATGAAATTAATTCAGTCCGTATGAAATTAATTCAGTCCGTAAGGAATTAATTAAGGAATTAATTCAGTCCGTAAGGAATTAATTCAGTCCGTAAGGAATTAATTCAGTCCGTAAGGAATTAATTCAGTCCGTAATTAATTAATTCATTCCTTACGGGATTAATTAAGTCCATAAGGAATTAATTCAGTCTGTAAGGATTTAATTCAGCCCGTAAGGAATTAATTCAGTCCGTAAGGAATTATTTCAGTCCGTAAGGAATTATTTCAGTCCGTAAGGAATAAATTCAATCCGTAAGGAATTAATTCAGTCCGTAAGGATTTAATTCAGTCCGTAAGGTATTAATTCAGTCCGTAAGGAATTAATTCAGTCCGTATGAAATTAATTCAGTCCGTAAGGAATTAATTAAGGAATTAATTCAGTCCGTAAGGAATTAATTCAGCCCGTAAGGAATTAATTCAGTCCGTAAGGAATTAATTCAGTCCGTAAGGAATTATTTCAGTCCGTAAGGAATAAATTCAGTCCGTAAGGAATTAATTCAGTCCGTAAGGATTTAATTCAGTCCGTAAGGTATTAATTCAGTCCGTAAGGAATTAATTCAGTCCGTAAGGAATTAATTCAGTCCGTAAGGAATTAATTCAGTCCGTAAGGAATAAGTTCAGTACGTAAGGAATTAATTCAGTCCGTAATAAATTAATTAAGTCCGTAATGAATTAATTCAGTAAGAAAGGAATTCAATCAATCCTAAAGAATTAATTCAGTCCGTAAGGAACTAATTAAGTCCGTATGGAATTAATTCAGTCCGTAAGGAATTAATTCAGTCCGTAAGGAATTAATTCAGTCCGTAAGGAATTAATTCAGTCCGTAACGATTTAATTCAGCCCGTAAGGAATTAATTCAGTAAGAACGGAATTCAATAAATCCTAAAGAATTAATTCAGTCCGTAAGGAAATAATTCAGTCCGTAAGGAATTAATTCAGTCCGTAAGGAATTATTTCAATCCGTAATTAATTCATTCATTCCTTACGGAATTAATTAAGTCCATAATGAATTAATTCAGTCCGTAAGGAATTAATTCAGTCCGTAAGGAATTAATTAAATCCGTACGGAATTAATTCAGTCCGTAAGGAATTAATTAAGTACGTAAGGAATTAATTCAGTCCGTAATGAATTAATTCAGTCCGTATGAAATTAATTCAGTCCGTAAGGAATTCATTCAGTCCGTAAGGATTTAATTCAGTCCGTAAGGAATTAATCCAGTCCGTAAGGAATAAGTTCATTACGTGAGGAACTATTTCAGTCCGTAATCGATTAATTATGTCCGAAATGAATTAATTCAGTCCGTGTGAAATTAATTCAGTCCGTATGAAATTAATTCAGTCCGTAAGGAATTAATTAAGGAATTAATACAGTCCGTAAGGAATTAATTCAGTCCGTAAGGAATTAATTCAGTCCGTAAGGAATTAATTCAGTCCGTAAGGAATTAATTCAGTCCGTAATTAATTAATCCATTCCTTACGGGATTAATTAAGTCCATAAGGAATTAATTCAGTCTGTAAGGATTTAATTCAGCCCGTAAGGAATTAATTCAGTAAGTAAGGAATTATTTCAGTCCGTAAGGAATTATTTCAGTCCGTAAGGAATAAATTCAATCCGTAAGGAATTAATTCAGTCCGTAAGGATTTAATTCAGTCCGTAAGGTATTAATTCAGTCCGTAAGGAATTAATTCAGTCCGTATGAAATTAATTCTGTCCGTAAGGAGTTAATTAAGGAATTAATTCAGTCCGTAAGGAATTAATTCAGCCCGTAAGGAATTAATTCAGTCCGTAAGGAATTAATTCAGTCCGTAAGGAATTATTTCAGTCCGTAAGGAATAAATTCAGTCCGTAAGGAATTAATTCAGTCCGTAAGGATTTAATTCAGTCAGTAAGGTATTAATTCAGTCCGTAAGGAATTAATTCAGTCCGTAAGGAATTAATTCAGTCCGTAAGGAATTAATTCAGTCCGTAAGGAATAAGTTCAGTACGTAAGGAATTAATTCAGTCCGTAATAAATTAATTAAGTCCGTAATGAATTAATTCAGTAAGAAAGGAATTCAATCAATCCTAAAGAATTAATTTAGTCCGTAAGGAACTAATTCAGTCCGTAAGGAATTAATTTAGTCCGTAAATAATTAATTCAGTCCGTAAGGAATTAATTAAGTCCGTATGGAATTAATTCAGTCCGTAAGGAATTAATTCAATCCGTAAGGAATTAATTCAGTCCGTAAGGAATTAATTCAGTCCGTAACGATTTAATTCAGCCCGTAAGGAATTAATTCAGTAAGAACGGAATTCAATAAATCCTAAAGAATTAATTCAGTCCGTAAGGAAATAATTCAGTCCGTAAGGAATTAATTCAGTCCGTAAGGAATTATTTCAATCCGTAATTAATTCATTCATTCCTTACGGAATTAATTAAGTCCATAATGAATTAATTCAGTCCGTAAGGAATTAATTCAGTCCGTAAGGAATTAATTAAATCCGTACGGAATTAATTCAGTCCGTAAGGAATTAATTAAGTACGTAAGGAATTAATTCAGTCCGTAAGGATTTAATTCAGTCCGTAAGGTATTAATTCAGTCCGTAAGGAATTAATTCAGTCCGTAAGGAATTAATTAAGTACGTAAGGAATTAATTCCGTCCGTAAGGATTTAATTCAGTCCGTAAGGTATTAATTCAGTCCGTAAGGAATTAATTCAGTCCGTAAGCAATTAATTCAGTCCGTAAGGAATAACTTCAGTACGTAAGGAAATAATTCAGTCCGTAATTTATTAATTAAGTCCGTAATGAATTAATTTAGTCCGCAAGGAATGAATAAAATCACTACGGAATTAATTCAGACCGTAAGGAATTAATTAAGTCCGTAAGGAATTAATTCAGTCCGTAAGGAATTAATTCAGTCCGTAAGGAATTAATTCAGTCCGTAAGGAATTAATTCAGTCCGTAAGGAATAAGTTCATTACGTAAGGAATTAATTCAGTCCGTAATCGACTAATTAAGTCCGAAATGAATTATTTCAATCCGTAATTAATTCATTCATTCCTTACGGAATTAATTAAGTCCATAATGAATTAATTCAGTCCGTAAGGAATTAATTCAGTCCGTAAGGAATTAATTAAATCCGTACGGAATTAATTCAGTCCGTAAGGAATTAATTAAATACGTAAGGAATTAATTCAGTCCGTAAGGATTTAATTCAGTCCGTAAGGTATTAATTCAGTCCGTAAGGAATTAATTCAGTCCGTAAGCAATTAATTCAGTCCGTAAGGAATAACTTCAGTACGTAAGGAAATAATTCAGTCCGTAATTTATTAATTAAGTCCATAATGAATTAATTTAGTCCGCAAGGAATTAATAAAATCACTACGGAATTAATTCAGACCGTAAGGAATTAATTAAGTACGTAAGGAATTAATTCAGTCCGTAAGGAATTAATTCAGTCCGTAAGGAATTAATTCAGTCCGTAAGGAATTAATTCAGTCCGTAAGCAATTAATTCAGTCCGTAAGGAATAACTTCAGTACGTAAGGAAATAATTCAGTCCGTAATTTATTAATTAAGTCCGTAATGAATTAATTTAGTCCGCAAGGAATGAATAAAATCACTACGGAATTAATTCAGACCGTAAGGAATTAATTAAGTCCGTAAGGAATTAATTCAGTCCGTAAGGAATTAATTCAGTCCGTAAGGAATTAATTCAGTCCGTAAGGAATTAATTCAGTCCGTAAGGAATAAGTTCATTACGTAAGGAATTAATTCAGTCCGTAATCGACTAATTAAGTCCGAAATGAATTATTTCAATCCGTAATTAATTCATTCATTCCTTACGGAATTAATTAAGTCCATAATGAATTAATTCAGTCCGTAAGGAATTAATTCAGTCCGTAAGGAATTAATTAAATCCGTACGGAATTAATTCAGTCCGTAAGGAATTAATTAAATACGTAAGGAATTAATTCAGTCCGTAAGGATTTAATTCAGTCCGTAAGGTATTAATTCAGTCCGTAAGGAATTAATTCAGTCCGTAAGCAATTAATTCAGTCCGTAAGGAATAACTTCAGTACGTAAGGAAATAATTCAGTCCGTAATTTATTAATTAAGTCCATAATGAATTAATTTAGTCCGCAAGGAATTAATAAAATCACTACGGAATTAATTCAGACCGTAAGGAATTAATTCAGTCCGTAATCGACTAATTAAGTCCGAAATGAATTATTTCAATCCGTAATTAATTCATTCATTCCTTACGGAATTAATTAAGTCCATAATGAATTAATTCAGTCCGTAAGGAATTAATTCAGTCCGTAAGGAATTAATTAAATCCGTACGGAATTAATTCAGTCCGTAAGGAATTAATTAAATACGTAAGGAATTAATTCAGTCCGTAAGGATTTAATTCAGTCCGTAAGGTATTAATTCAGTCCGTAAGGAATTAATTCAGTCCGTAAGCAATTAATTCAGTCCGTAAGGAATAACTTCAGTACGTAAGGAAATAATTCAGTCCGTAATTTATTAATTAAGTCCATAATGAATTAATTTAGTCCGCAAGGAATTAATAAAATCACTACGGAATTAATTCAGACCGTAAGGAATTAATTAAGTACGTAAGGAATTAATTCAGTCCGTAAGGAATTAATTCAGTCCGTAAGGAATTAATTCAGTCCGTAAGGAATTAATTCAGTCCGTAAGGAATAAGTTCATTACGTAAGGAATTAATTCAGTCCGTAATCGACTAATTAAGTCCGAAATGAATTATTTCAATCCGTAATTAATTCATTCATTCCTTACGGAATTAATTAAGTCCATAATGAATTAATTCAGTCCGTAAGGAATTAATTAAATCCGTAAAGAATTAATTCCGTCCGTAAGGAATTAATTAGGTCCGTAAGGAATTAATTCAGTCCGTAAGGAATTAATTCAGTCCGTAATGAATTAATTCAGTCCGTAAGGAATTAATTTAGTATGTAAGGAATTAATTAAGTCCGTAAGGAATTAATTAAGTCCGTAAGGAATTAATTAAGTCCGTAAGGAATTAGTTAAGTCCGTAAGGATTTAATTCAATCCGTAAGGTATTAATTCAATCCGTAAGGAATTAATTCATTCCGTAAGGAAATAATTCAGTACGTAAGGAAATAATTCAGTCCGTAAGTAATTAATTCAGTCCGTATGAAATTAATTCAGTCCGTAAGGAATTAATTAAGTAATTAATTCAGTCCGTAAGGAATAACTTCAGTTCGGAAGGAAATAATTCAGTCCGTAATGGATTAATTAAGTCCGTAATGAATTAATTTAGTCCGCAAGGAATTAATAAAATCACTACGGAATTAATTCAGACCGTAAGGAATTAATTAAGTACGTAAGGAATTAATTAAGTCCGAAAGGAATTAATTAAGTACGTAAGGAACTAATTCAGTCCGTAAGGAATTAATTCAGTCCGTATGAAATTAATTCAGTCCGTAAGGAATTAATTAATGAAATAATTCAGTCCGTAAGGAATTAATTCAGTCCGTAAGGAAATAATTCAGTCCGTAATGGATTAATTAAGTCCGTAATGAATTAATTCAGTCCGCAAGGAATTAATAAAATCACTACGGAATTAATTCAGACCGTAAGGAATTAATTAAGTACGTAAGGAATAAATTCAGTCCGTAAGGAATTAATTAAGTACGTAAGGAACTAATTCAGTCCGTAAGGAATTAATTCAGTCCGTAAGGAATTAATTCAGTCCGTAATTAATTAATGCAGTCCGTAAGGAATAAGTTCATTACGTAAGGAATTAATTCAGTCCGTAATCGACTAATTAAGTCCGAAATGAATTAATTCAGTCCGTATGAAATTAATTCAGTCCGTAAGGAATTAATTAAGGAATTAATTTAGTCGGTAAGGAATTAATTCAGTCCGTAAGGAAATAATTCAGTCCGTAAGGAATTAATTCAGTCCGTAAGGAACTAATTAAGTCCGAAAGGAATTAATTCAGTCCGTAAGGAACTAATTCAGTCCGTAAGGAATTAATTCAATCCGTAAGGTATTAATTCAGTCCGTAATCGACTAATTAAGTCCGAAATGAATTAATTCAGTCCGTATGAAATTAATTCAGTCCGTAAGGAATTCATTCAGTAAGAACGGAATTCAATAAATCCTAAAGAATTAATTCAGTCCGTAAGGAAATAATTCAGTCCGTAAGGAATTAATTCAGTCCGTAAGGAATTATTTCAATCCGTGATTAATTCATTCATTCCTTACGGAATTAATTAAGTCCATAATGAATTAATTCAGTCCGTAAGGAATTAATTCAGTCCGTAAGGAATTAATTAAATCCGTACGGAATTAATTCAGTCCGTAAGGAATTAATTAAGTACGTAAGGAATTAATTCAGTCCGTAAGGATTTAATTCAGTCCGTAAGGTATTAATTCAGTCCGTAAGGAATTAATTCAGTCCGTAATTAATTCATTCATTCCTTACGGAATTAATTAAGTCCATAATGAATTAATTCAGTCCGTAAGGAATTAATTCAGTCCGTAAGGAATTAATTAAATCCGTAAAGAATTAATTCCGTCCGTAAGGAATTAATTAGGTCCGTAAGGAATTAATTCAGTCCGTAAGGAATTAATTCAGTCCGTAATGAATTAATTCAGTCCGTAAGGAATTAATTTAGTCCGTAAGGAATTAATTAAGTCCGTAAGGAATTAATTAAGTCCGTAAGGAAATAATTAAGTCCGTAAGGAATTAGTTAAGTCCGTAAGGATTTAATTCAGTCCGTAAGGTATTAATTCAATCCGTAAGGAATTAATTCAGTCCGTAAGGAAATAATTCAGTACGTAAGGAAATAATTCAGTCCGTAAGTAATTAATTCAGTCCGTATGAAATTAATTCAGTCCGTAAGGAATTGATTAATGAAATAATTCAGTCCGTAAGGAATTAATTCAGTCCGTAAGGAAATAATTCAGTCCGTAATGGATTAATTAAGTCCGTAATGAATTAATTCAGTCCGCAATGAATTAATAAAATCACTACGGAATTAATTCAGACCGTAAGGAATTAATTAAGTACGTAAGGAATAAATTCAGTCTGTAAGGAATTAATTAAGTACGTAAGGAACTAATTCAGTCCGTAAGGAATTAATTCAGTCCGTAAGGAATTAATTCAGTCCGTAATTAATTAATGCAGTCCGTAAGGAATAAGTTCATTACGTAAGGAATTAATTCAGTCCGTAATCGACTAATTAAGTCCGAAATGAATTAATTCAGTCCGTATGAAATTAATTCAGTCCGTAAGGAATTAATTAAGGAATTAATTTAGTCGGTAAGGAATTAATTCAGTCCGTAAGGAATTAATTCAGTCCGTAAGGAATTATTTCAGTCCGTACTTAATTAATTAATTCATTCCTTACGGAATTAATTAAGTCCATAAGGAATTAATTCAGTCCGTAAGGAATTAATTCAGTCCGTAAGGAACTAATTAAGTCCGAAAGGAATTAATTCAGTCCGTAAGGAACTAATTCAGTCCGTAAGGAATTAATTCAGTCCGTAAGGATTTAATTCAGTCCGTAAGTTATTAATTCAGTCCGTAATCGACTAATTAAGTCCGAAATGAATTAATTCAGTCTGTATGAAATTAATTCAGTCCGTAAGGAATTAATTAATGAATTAATTCAGTCCGTAAGGAATTAATTCAGTCCGTAAGGAATTAATTCAGTCCGTAAGGTATTAATTCAGTCCGTAAGGAATTAATTCAGTCCGTAAGGAATTAATTCAGTCCGTAAGGAATTAATTCAGTCCGTAAGGAATTAATTCAGTCAGTAAGGAATTATTTCAGTCCGTAATTAATTAATTCATTCCTTACGGAATTAATTAAGTCCATAAGGAATTAATTCAGTCTGTAAGGATTTAATTACGTCCGTAATGAATTAATTCAGTCCGAAATCGATTAATTAAGTCCGTAATGAATTAATTCAGTCCGTAAGGAATTAATTCAGTCCGAAGGAATTAATTCAATCCGTAAGGAATTAATTCAGTCCGTAAGGAATTAATTCAGTTCGTAAGGTATTAATTCAGTCCGTAAGGAATTAATTCAGTCCGTAAGGAATTAATTCAGTCCGTAAGGAATTAATTCAGTCCGTAAGGAATAAGTTCAGTACGTAAGGAATTAATTCAGTCCGTAATAAATTAATTAATTCCGTAATGAATTAATTCAGTCCGTATAAAATTAATTCAGTCCGTAAGGAATTAATTCAGTAAGAAAGGAATTCAATCAATTCTAAAGAATTAATTCAGTCCGTAAGGAACTAATTCAGTCCGTAAGGAATTAATTCAGTCCGTAAGGAATTAATTCAGTCCGTAAGGAATTAATTAAGTCCGTAAGGAATTAATTCAGTCCGTAAGGAATTATTTCAGTCCGTAATTAATTCATTCATTCCTTACGGAATTAATTAAGTCCATAATGAATTAATTCAGTCCGTAAGGAATTAATAAAATCGGTACGGAATTAATTCAGACCGTAATAGTCCGTAAGGAATTAATTCAGTCCGTAAGGAATTAATTCAGTCCGTAAGGAATTAATTCAGTCCGTATGAAATTAATTCAGTCCGTAAGGAATTCATTCAGTCCGTAAGGAATTAATTCAGTCCGTAAGGAATTAATTCAGTCCGTAAGGAATTATTTCAGTCCGTAATTAATTAATTCATTCCTTACGGAATTAATTAAGTCCATAAGGAATTAATTCAGTCTGTAAGGATTTAATTACGTCCGTAATGAATTAATTCAGTCCGAAATCGATTAATAAGTCCGTAATGAATTAATTCAGTCCGTAAGGAATTAATTCAGTCCGAAGGAATTAATTCAATCCGTAAGGAATTAATTCAGTCCGTAAGGAATTAATTCAGTTCGTAAGGTATTAATTCAGTCCGTAAGGAATTAGTTCAGTCCGTAAGGAATTAATTCAGTCCGTAAGGAATTAATTCAATCCGTAAGGAATAAGTTCAGTACGTAAGGAATTAATTCAGTCCGTAACAAATTAATTAAGTCCGTAATGAATTAATTCAGTCCGTATAAAATTAATTCAGTCCGTAAGGAATTAATTCAGTAAGAAAGGAATTCAATCAATTCTAAAGAATTAATTCAGTCCGTAATTAACTAATTCAGTCCGTAAGGAATTAATTCAGTCCGTAAGGAATTAATTCAGTCCGTAAGGAATTAGTTAAGTCCGTAAGGAATTATTTCAGTCCGTAAGGAATTATTTCAGTCCGTAATTAATTCATTCATTCCTTACGGAATTAATTAAGTCCATAATGAATTAATTCAGTCCGTAAGGAATTAATAAAATCGGTACGGAATTAATTCAGACCATTATAGTCCGTAAGGAATTAATTCAGTCCGTAAGGAATTAATTCAGTCCATAAGGATTTAATTCAGTCTGTAAGGATTTAATTAAGTCCGTAAAGAATTAATTCAGTCCGAAATCGATTAATTAAGTCCGTAATGAATTAATTCAGTCCGTAAGGAATTAATTCAGTCCGTAAGGAATTAATTCAGTCCGTAAGGAATAAATTCAGTCCGTAAGGAATTAATTCAGTCCGTAAGGAATTATTTCAGTCCGTAAGGAATTAATTCAGTCCGTAAGGAATTAATTCAGTCCGTAAGGAATTAATTAAGTCCGTAAGGAATAAGTTCAGTACGTAAGGAATTAATTCAGTCCGTAATAAATTAATTAAGTCCGTAATGAATTAATTCAGTCCGTATAAAATTAATTCAGTCCGTAAGGAATTAATTCAGTAAGAAAGGAATTCAATCAATTCTAAAGAATTAATTCAGTCCGTAAGGAACTAATTCAGTCCGTAAGGAATTAATTCAGTCCGTAAGGAATAAATTCAGTCCGTAAGGAATTAATTCAGTCCGTAAGGAATTATTTCAGTCCGTAAGGAATTAATTCAGTCCGTAAGGAATTAATTCAGTCCGTAAGGAATTAATTAAGTCCGTAAGGAATTAATTCAGTCCGTAAGGAATTATTTCAGTCCGTAATTAATTCATTCATTCCTTACGGAATTAATTAAGTCCATAATGAATTAATTCAGTCCGTAAGGAATTAATAAAATCGTTACGGAATTAATTCAGACCGTAATAGTCCGTAAGGAATTAATTCAGTCCGTAAGGAATTAATTCAGTCCGTAAGGAATTAATTCAGTCCGTATGAAATTAATTCAGTCCGTAAGGAATTCATTCAGTCCGTAAGGAATTCATTCAGTCCGTAAGGAATTAATTCAGTCCGTAAGGAATTATTTCAGTCCGTAATTAATTAATTCATTCCTTACGGAATTAATTAAGTCCATAAGGAATTAATTCAGTCTGTAAGGATTTAATTACGTCCGTAATGAATTAATTCAGTCCGAAATCGATTAATTAAGTCCGTAATGAATTAATTCAGTCCGTAAGGAATTAATTCAGTCCGAAGGAATTAATTCAATCCGTAAGGAATTAATTCAGTCCGTAAGGAATTAATTCAGTTCGTAAGGTATTAATTCAGTCCGTAAGGAATTAGTTCAGTCCGTAAGGAATTAATTCAGTCCGTAAGGAATTAATTCAGTCCGTAAGGAATAAGTTCAGTACGTAAGGAATTAATTCAGTCCGTAATAAATTAATTAAGTCCGTAATGAATTAATTCAGTCCGTATAAAATTAATTCAGTCCGTAAGGAATTAATTCAGTAAGAAAGGAATTCAATCAATTCTAAAGAATTAATTCAGTCCGTAAGGAACTAATTCAGTCCGTAAGGAATTAATTCAGTCCGTAAGGAATTAATTCAGTCCGTAAGGAATTAATTAAGTCCGTAAGGAATTATTTCAGTCCGTAAGGAATTATTTCAGTCCGTAATTAATTCATTCATTCCTTACGGAATTAATTAAGTCCATAATGAATTAATTCAGTCCGTAAGGAATTAATAAAATCGGAACGGAATTAATTCAGACCGTAATAGTCCGTAAGGAATTAATTCAGTCCGTAAGGAATTAATTCAGTCCGTAAGGAATTAATTCAGTCCGTATGAAATTAATTTAGTCCGTAAGGAATTCATTCAGTCCGTAAGGAATTAATTCAGTCCGTAAGGAATTAATTCAGTCCGTAAGGAATTATTTCAGTCCGTAATTAATTAATTCATTCCTTACTGAATTAATTAAGTCCATAAGGAATTAATTCAGTCTGTAAGGATTTAATTACGTCCGTAATGAATTAATTCAGTCCGAAATCGATTAATTAAGTCCGTAATGAATTAATTCAGTCCGTAAGGAATTAATTCAGTCCGAAGGAATTAATTCAATCCGTAAGGAATTAATTCAGTCCGTAAGGAATTAATTCAGTTCGTAAGGTATTAATTCAGTCCGTAAGGAATTAATTCAGTCCGTAAGGAATTAATTCAATCCGTAAGGTATTAATTCAGTCCGTAAGGAATAAGTTCAGTACGTAAGGAATTAATTCAGTCCGTAATAAATTAATTAAGTCCGTAATGAATTAATTCAGTCCGTATAAAATTAATTCAGTCCGTAAGGAATTAATTCAGTAAGAAAGGAATTCAATCAATTCTAAAGAATTAATTCAGTCTGTAAGGAACTAATTCAGTCCGTAAGGAATTAATTCAGTCCGTAAGGAATTAATTCAGTCCGTAAGGAATTAATTAAGTCCATAATGAATTAATTCAGTCCGTAAGGAATTAATAAAATCGGTACGGAATTAATTCAGACCGTAATAGTCCGTAAGGAATTAATTCAGTCCGTAAGGAATTAATTCAGTCCGTAAGGAATTAATTCAGTCCGTAAGGAATTAATTCAGTCAGTAAGGAATTACTTCAGTCCGTAAGGAATTAATTCAGTCCGTAAGGAATTAATTCAGTCCGTAAGGATTTAATTCAGTCCGTATGGTATTAATTCAGTCTGTAAGGAATTAATTCAGTCCGTAAGGAATTAATTCAGTCCGTAAGGAATTAATTCAGTACGTAAGGAATAAGTTCAGTACGTAAGGAATTAATTCAGTCCGTAATAAATTAATTAAGTCCGTAATGAATTAATTCAGTCCGTATGAAATTAATTCAGTCCGTAAGGAATTCATTTAGTCCGTAAGGAATTAATTCCGTAAGAAAGGAATTCAATCAATCCTAAAGAATTAATTCAGTCCGTAAGGTATTAATTTAGTCTGTAAGGAATTAATTCAGTCCGTAAGGAATTAATTCAGTCCGTAAGGAACTAATTCAGTCCGTAAGGAATTAATTCAGTCCGTAAGGAATAAATTCAGTCCGTAAGGAATTAATTCAGTCCGTAAGGAATTATTTCAGTCCGTAAGGAATTAATTCAGTCCGTAAGGAATTAATTCAGTCCGTAAGGAATTAATTAAGTCCGTAAGGAATTAATTCAGTCCGTAAGGAATTATTTCAGTCCGTAATTAATTCATTCATTCCTTACGGAATTAATTAAGTCCATAATGAATTAATTCAGTCCGTAAGGAATTAATAAAATCGTTACGGAATTAATTCAGACCGTAATAGTCCGTAAGGAATTAATTCAGTCCGTAAGGAATTAATTCAGTCCGTAAGGAATTAATTCAGTCCGTATGAAATTAATTCAGTCCGTAAGGAATTCATTCAGTCCGTAAGGAATTCATTCAGTCCGTAAGGAATTAATTCAGTCCGTAAGGAATTATTTCAGTCCGTAATTAATTAATTCATTCCTTACGGAATTAATTAAGTCCATAAGGAATTAATTCAGTCTGTAAGGATTTAATTACGTCCGTAATGAATTAATTCAGTCCGAAATCGATTAATTAAGTCCGTAATGAATTAATTCAGTCCGTAAGGAATTAATTCAGTCCGAAGGAATTAATTCAATCCGTAAGGAATTAATTCAGTCCGTAAGGAATTAATTCAGTTCGTAAGGTATTAATTCAGTCCGTAAGGAATTAGTTCAGTCCGTAAGGAATTAATTCAGTCCGTAAGGAATTAATTCAGTCCGTAAGGAATAAGTTCAGTACGTAAGGAATTAATTCAGTCCGTAATAAATTAATTAAGTCCGTAATGAATTAATTCAGTCCGTATAAAATTAATTCAGTCCGTAAGGAATTAATTCAGTAAGAAAGGAATTCAATCAATTCTAAAGAATTAATTCAGTCCGTAAGGAACTAATTCAGTCCGTAAGGAATTAATTCAGTCCGTAAGGAATTAATTCAGTCCGTAAGGAATTAATTAAGTCCGTAAGGAATTATTTCAGTCCGTAAGGAATTATTTCAGTCCGTAATTAATTCATTCATTCCTTACGGAATTAATTAAGTCCATAATGAATTAATTCAGTCCGTAAGGAATTAATAAAATCGGAACGGAATTAATTCAGACCGTAATAGTCCGTAAGGAATTAATTCAGTCCGTAAGGAATTAATTCAGTCCGTAAGGAATTAATTCAGTCCGTATGAAATTAATTTAGTCCGTAAGGAATTCATTCAGTCCGTAAGGAATTAATTCAGTCCGTAAGGAATTAATTCAGTCCGTAAGGAATTATTTCAGTCCGTAATTAATTAATTCATTCCTTACTGAATTAATTAAGTCCATAAGGAATTAATTCAGTCTGTAAGGATTTAATTACGTCCGTAATGAATTAATTCAGTCCGAAATCGATTAATTAAGTCCGTAATGAATTAATTCAGTCCGTAAGGAATTAATTCAGTCCGAAGGAATTAATTCAATCCGTAAGGAATTAATTCAGTCCGTAAGGAATTAATTCAGTTCGTAAGGTATTAATTCAGTCCGTAAGGAATTAATTCAGTCCGTAAGGAATTAATTCAATCCGTAAGGTATTAATTCAGTCCGTAAGGAATAAGTTCAGTACGTAAGGAATTAATTCAGTCCGTAATAAATTAATTAAGTCCGTAATGAATT
This sequence comes from Lepidurus packardi, assembly GCA_023053545.1. Lineage (NCBI taxonomy): Eukaryota > Metazoa > Arthropoda > Branchiopoda > Notostraca > Triopsidae > Lepidurus > Lepidurus packardi. The sequence goes on from JAKZAN010000096.1 coordinate 71,431, forward strand.
AATTCAGTCCGTATAAAATTAATTCAGTCCGTAAGGAATTAATTCAGTAAGAAAGGAATTCAATCAATTCTAAAGAATTAATTCAGTCCGTAAGGAACTAATTCAGTCCGTAAGGAATTAATTCAGTCCGTAAGGAATTAATTCAGTCCGTAAGGAATTAATTAAGTCCATAATGAATTAATTCAGTCCGTAAGGAATTAATAAAATCGGTACGGAATTAATTCAGACCGTAATAGTCCGTAAGGAATTAATTCAGTCCGTAAGGAATTAATTCAGTCCGTAAGGAATTAATTCAGTCCGTAAGGAATTAATTCAGTCAGTAAGGAATTACTTCAGTCCGTAAGGAATTAATTCAGTCCGTAAGGAATTAATTCAGTCCGTAAGGATTTAATTCAGTCCGTATGGTATTAATTCAGTCTGTAAGGAATTAATTCAGTCCGTAAGGAATTAATTCAGTCCGTAAGGAATTAATTCAGTACGTAAGGAATAAGTTCAGTACGTAAGGAATTAATTCAGTCCGTAATAAATTAATTAAGTCCGTAATGAATTAATTCAGTCCGTATGAAATTAATTCAGTCCGTAAGGAATTCATTTAGTCCGTAAGGAATTAATTCCGTAAGAAAGGAATTCAATCAATCCTAAAGAATTAATTCAGTCCGTAAGGTATTAATTTAGTCTGTAAGGAATTAATTCAGTCCGTAAGGAATTAATTCAGTCCGTAAGGAATTAATTCAGTCCGTAAGGAATAAGTTCAGTACGTAAGGAATTAATTCAGTCCGTAATAAATTAATTAAGTCCGTAATGAATTAATTCAGTCCGTATGAAATTAATTCAGTCCGTAAGGAATTCATTCAGTCCGTAAGGAATTAATTCCGTAAGAAAGGAATTCAATCAATCCTAAAGAATTAATTCAGTCCGTAAGGAACTAATTCAGTCCGTAAGGAATTAATTAAGTCCGTAAGGAATTAATTCAGTCCGTAAGGAATTAATTCAGTCCGTAAGGAATTAATTCAGTCCGTAAGGAATTAATTCAGTCCGTAAGGAATAAGTTCAGTACGTAAGGAATTAATTAAGTCCGTAATGGATTAATTAATTCCGTAATGAATTAATTCAGTCCGTATGCATTTAATTCAGTCCGTAAGGAATTAATTCAGTCCGTAAGGAATTTATTCAGTAAGAAAGGAATTCAATCAATCCTAAAGAATTAATTCAGTCCGTAAGGAAATAATTCAGTCCGTAAGGAATTAATTCAGTCCGTAAGGAATTAATTCAGTCCGTAAGGAATTAATTCAGTCCGTAAGGAATTAATTCAATCCGTAAGGAATTAATTCAATCCGTAAGGAATTAATTCAGTCCGTAAGGAATTATTTCAGTCCGTAATTAATTCATTCATTCCTTACGGAATTAATTAAGTCCATATTGAATTAATTCAGTCCGTAAGGAATTAATAAAATCGGTACGGAATTAATTCAGACCGTAATAGTCCGTAAGGAATTAATTCAGTCCGTAAGGAATTAATTCAGTCCGTAAGGAATTAATTCAGTCCGTAAGGAATTATTTCAGTAAGTAATTAATTAATTCATTCCTTACGGAATTAATTCAGTCCATAAGGAATTAATTCAGTCTTTAAGGATTTAATTAAGTCCGTAATGAATTAATTCAGTCCGAAATCGATTAATTAAGTCCGTAATGAATTAATTCAGTCCGTATGAAATTAATTCAGTCCGTAAGGAATTAATTAAGGAATTAATTCAGTCCGTAAGGAATTAATTCAGTCCGTAAGGAATTATTTCAGTCCGTAATTAATTAATTCATTCCTTACGGAATTAATTAAGTATATAAGGAATTAACTCAGTCTGTAAGGATTTAATTAAGTCCGTAATGAATTAATTCAGTCCGTAAGGAATTAATTCAGTCCGTAAGGAATTAATTCAATCCGTAAGGAATTAATTCAGTCCGTAAGGAATTAATTCAGTTCGTAAGGTATTAATTCAGTCCGTAAGGAATTAATTCAGTCCGTAAGGAATTAATTCAGTCCGTAAGGAATTAATTCAGTCCGTAAGGAATAAGTTCAGTACGTAAGGAATTAATTCAGTCCGTAATAAATTAATTAAGTCCGTAATGAATTAATTCAGTCCGTATGAAATTAATTCAGTCCGTAAGGAATTCATTCAGTCCGTAAGGAATTAATTCCGTAAGAAAGGAATTCAATCAATCCTAAAGAATTAATTCAGTCCGTAAGGAACTAATTCAGTCCGTAAGGAATTAATTAAGTCCGTAAGGAATTAATTCAGTCCGTAAGGAATTAATTCAGTCCGTAAGGAATTAATTCAGTCCGTAAGGAATTAATTCAGTCCGTAAGGAATTAATTCAGTCCGTAAGGAATAAGTTCAGTACGTAAGGAATTAATTAAGTCCGTAATGGATTAATTAATTCCGTAATGAATTAATTCAGTCCGTATGAATTTAATTCAGTCCGTAAGGAATTAATTAAGGAATTAATTCAGTCCGTAAGGAATTTATTCAGTAAGAAAGGAATTCAATCAATCCTAAAGAATTAATTCAGTCCGTAAGGAAATAATTCAGTCCGTAAGGAATTAATTCAGTCTGTAAGGATTTAATTCAGTCCGTAAGGTATTAATTCAGTCTGTAAGGAATTAATTCAGTCCGTAAGGAATTAATTCAGTCCGTAAGGAATTTATTCAGTCCGTAAGGAATAAGTTCAGTACGTAAGGAATTATTCAGTCCGTAGTAAATTAATTAAGTCCGTAATGAATTAATTCAGTCCGTATGAAATTAATTCAGTCCGTACGGAATTCATTCAGTCCGTAAGGAATTAATTCCGTAAGAAAGGAATTCAATCAATCCTAAAGAATTAATTCAGTCCGTAAGGAACTAATTCAGTCCGTAAGGAATTAATTAAGTCCGTAAGGAATTAATTCAGTCCGTAAGGAATTAATTCAGTCCGTAAGGAATTAATTCAGTCCGTAAGGAATTAATTCAGTCCGTAAGGAATAGGTTCAGTACGTAAGGAATTAATTAAGTCCGTAATGGATTAATTAATTCCGTAATGAATTAATTCAGTCCGTATGCATTTAATTCAGTCCGTAAGGAATTATTTAAGGAATTAATTCAGTCCGTAAGGAATTTATTCAGTAAGAAAGGAATTCAATCAATCCTAAAGAATTAATTCAGTCCGTAAGGAAATAATTCAGTCCGTAAGGAAATAATTCAGTCCGTAAGGAATTAATTCAGTCCGTAAGGAATTAATTCAGTCCGTAAGGAATTAATTTAATCCGTAAGGAATTAATTCAGTCCGTAAGGAATTAATTCAGTCCGTAAGGAATTATTTCAGTCCGTAATTAATTCATTCATTCCTTACGGAATTAATTAAGTCCATAATGAATTAATTCAGTCCGTAAGGAATTAATAAAATCGGTACGGAATTAATTCAGACCGTAATAGTCCGTAAGGAATTAATTCAGTCCGTAAGGAATTAATTCAGTCCGTAAGGAATTAATTCAGTCCGTAAGGAATTAATTCAGTCCGTAAGGTATTATTTCAGTCCGTAATTAATTAATTCATTCCTTACGGAATTAATTCAGTCCATAAGGAATTAATTCAGTCTTTAAGGATTTAACTAAGTCCGTAATGAATTAATTCAGTCCGAAATCGATTAATTAAGTCCGTAATGAATTAATTCAGTCCTTACGGAATTAGTTAAGTCCATAAGGAATAATTTCAGTCTGTAAGGATTTAATTATGTCGGTAATGAATTAATTCAGTCCGCAAGGAATTAATTCAGTCCGAAAGGAATTAATTCAGTAAGAAAGGAATTCAATCAATCCTAAAGAATTAATTCAGTCCGTAAGGAATTAATTCAGTCCGTAAGGAATTAATTCAGTCCGTAAGGATTTAATTCAGTCCGTAAGGTATTAATTCAGTCCGTAAGGAATTAATTCAGTCCGTAAGGAATTAATTCAGTCCGTAAGGAATTAATTCATTCCGTAAGGAATTAATTCGGTAAGAAAGGAATTCAATCAATCCAAAAGAATTATTTCAGTCCGTAAGGAATTAATTCAGTCCGTAAGGAATTAATTCAGTCCGTAAGGAATTAATTCAGTCCATAAGGAATTAATTCAGTCCGTATGAAATTAATTCAGTCCGTAAGGAATTAATTAAGGAATTAATTCAGTCCGTAAGTAATTAATTCAGTCCGTAAGGTATTATTTCAGTCCGTAATTAATTAATTCATTCCTTACGGAATTAATTCAGTCCATAAGGAATTAATTCAGTCTTTAAGGATTTAACTAAGTCCGTAATGAATTGATTCAGTCCGAAATCGATTAATTAAGTCCGTAATGAATTAATTCATTCCTTACGGAATTAGTTAAGTCCATAAGGAATAATTTCAGTCTGTAAGGATTTAATTATGTCGGTAATGAATTAATTCAGTCCGCAAGGAATTAATTCAGTCCGTAAGGAATTAATTCAGTAAGAAAGGAATTCAATCAATCCTAAAGAATTAATTCAGTCCGTAAGGAAATAATTAAGTCCGTAAGGAATTAATTCAGTCCGTAAGGAATTAATTCAGTCCGTAAGGAATTAATTCGGTAAGAAAGGAATTCAATCAATCCTAAAGAATTAATTCAGTCCGTAAGGAATTAATTCAGTCCGTAAGGAATTAATTCAGTCCGTAAGGAATTAATTCAGTCCGTAAGGAATTAATTCAGTCCGTAAGGAATTAATTCAGTCCGTAAGGATTTAATTCAGTCCGTAAGGTATTAATTCAGTCCGTAAGGAATTAATTCAGTCCGTAAGGAACTAATTCAGTCCGTAAGGAATTAATTAAGTCCGTAAGGAATTAATTCAGTCCGTAAGGAATTAATTCAGTACTTAAGGAATTAATTCAGTCCGTAAGGAATTAATTCAGTCCGTAAGGAATAGGTTCAGTACGTAAGGAATTAATTCAGTCCGTAAGGAATTAATTCAGTCCATAAGGAATTAATTCAGTCCGTATGAAATTAATTCAGTCCGTAAGGAATTAATTAAGGAATTAATTCAGTCCGTAAGTAATTAATTCAGTCCGTAAGGAATTATTTCAGTTCGTAATTAATTAATTCATTCCTTACGGAATTAATTAAGTCCGTAAGGAATTAATTCAGTCCGTAGGGAATTAATTCAGTCCGTAAGGAATTAATTCAGTAAGAAAGGAATTCAAGCAATCCTAAAGAATTAATTCAGTCCGTAAGGAAATAATTAAGTCCGTAAGGAATTAATTCAGTCCGTAAGGAATTAATTCTGTCCGTAAGGATTTAATTCAGTCCGTAAGGTATTAATTCAGTCCGTAAGGAATTAATTCAGTCCGTAAGGAATTAATTCAGTCCGTAAGGAATTAATTCAGTCCGTAAGGAATTAATTCGGTAAGAAAGGAATTCAATCAATCCTAAAGAATTATTTCAGTCCGTAAGGAATTAATTCAGTCCGTAAGGAATTAATTCAGTCCGTAAGGAATTAATTCAGTCCATAAGGAATTAATTCAGTCCGTATGAAATTAATTCAGTCCGTAAGGAATTAATTAAGGAATTAATTCAGTCCGTAAGTAATTAATTCAGTCCGTAAGGAATTATTTCAGTCCGTAATTAATTAATTCATTCCTTACGGAATTAATTAAGTCCGTAAGGAATTAATTCAGTCCGTAGGGAATTAATTCAGTCCGTAAGGAATTAATTCAGTAAGAAAGGAATTCAATCAATCCTAAAGAATTAATTCAGTCCGTAAGGAAATAATTAAGTCCGTAAGGAATTAATTCAGTCCGTAAGGAATTAATTCTGTCCGTAAGGATTTAATTCAGTCCGTAAGGTATTAATTCAGTCCGTAGTGAATTAATTAAGTCCGTAAGGTATTAATTCAGTCCGAAAGGAATTAATGAAGTCCGTAAGGAATTAATTCATTCCGTAAGGAATTATTTCAGTCCGTAATGAACTAATTCATTCCTTACGGAATTAATTAAGTCCGTAAGGAATTAATTCAGTCCGTAAGGAATTAATTCAGTCCGTAAGGAATTAATTCAGTCCGTAAGGAATTAATTCAGTCCGTAAGGAATTAATTCAGTCCGTAAGGAATTAATTCAGTCCGTAAGGATTTAATTCAGTCCGTAAGGTATTAATTCAGTCCGTAAGGAATTAATTCAGTCCGTAAGGAATTAATTCAGTCCGTAAGGAATTAATTCAGTCCGTAAGGAATTAATTCGGTAAGAAAGGAATTCAATCAATCCTAAAGAATTATTTCAGTCCGTAAGGAATTAATTCAGTCCGTAAGGAATTAATTCAGTCCGTAAGGAATTAATTCAGTCCATAAGGAATTAATTCAGTCCGTATGAAATTAATTCAGTCCGTAAGGAATTAATTAAGGAATTAATTCAGTCCGTAAGTAATTAATTCAGTCCGTAAGGAATTATTTCAGTTCGTAATTAATTAATTCATTCCTTACGGAATTAATTAAGTCCGTAAGGAATTAATTCAGTCCGTAGGGAATTAATTCAGTCCGTAAGGAATTAATTCAGTAAGAAAGGAATTCAATCAATCCTAAAGAATTAATTCAGTCCGTAAGGAAATAATTAAGTCCGTAAGGAATTAATTCAGTCCGTAAGGAATTAATTCTGTCCGTAAGGATTTAATTCAGTCCGTAAGGTATTAATTCAGTCCGTAAGGAATTAATTCAGTCCGTAAGGAATTAATTCAGTCCGTAAGGAATTAATTCAGTCCGTAAGGAATTAATTCGGTAAGAAAGGAATTCAATCAATCCTAAAGAATTATTTCAGTCCGTAAGGAATTAATTCAGTCCGTAAGGAATTAATTCAGTCCGTAAGGAATTAATTCAGTCCATAAGGAATTAATTCAGTCCGTATGAAATTAATTCAGTCCGTAAGGAATTAATTAAGGAATTAATTCAGTCCGTAAGTAATTAATTCAGTCCGTAAGGAATTATTTCAGTCCGTAATTAATTAATTCATTCCTTACGGAATTAATTAAGTCCGTAAGGAATTAATTCAGTCCGTAGGGAATTAATTCAGTCCGTAAGGAATTAATTCAGTAAGAAAGGAATTCAATCAATCCTAAAGAATTAATTCAGTCCGTAAGGAAATAATTAAGTCCGTAAGGAATTAATTCAGTCCGTAAGGAATTAATTCTGTCCGTAAGGATTTAATTCAGTCCGTAAGGTATTAATTCAGTCCGTAAGGAATTAATTCAGTCCGTAAGGAATTAATTCAGTCCGTAAGGAATTAATTCAGTCCGTAAGGAATTAATTCGGTAAGAAAGGAATTCAATCAATCCTAAAGAATTATTTCAGTCCGTAAGGAATTAATTCAGTCCGTAAGGAATTAATTCAGTCCGTAAGGAATTAATTCAGTCCATAAGGAATTAATTCAGTCCGTATGAAATTAATTCAGTCCGTAAGGAATTAATTAAGGAATTAATTCAGTCCGTAAGTAATTAATTCAGTCCGTAAGGAATTATTTCAGTCCGTAATTAATTAATTCATTCCTTACGGAATTAATTAAGTCCGTAAGGAATTAATTCAGTCCGTAGGGAATTAATTCAGTCCGTAAGGAATTAATTCAGTAAGAAAGGAATTCAATCAATCCTAAAGAATTAATTCAGTCCGTAAGGAAATAATTAAGTCCGTAAGGAATTAATTCAGTCCGTAAGGAATTAATTCTGTCCGTAAGGATTTAATTCAGTCCGTAAGGTATTAATTCAGTCCGTAGTGAATTAATTAAGTCCGTAAGGTATTAATTCAGTCCGAAAGGAATTAATGAAGTCCGTAAGGAATTAATTCATTCCGTAAGGAATTATTTCAGTCCGTAATGAACTAATTCATTCCTTACGGAATTAATTAAGTCCGTAAGGAATTAATTCAGTCCGTAAGGAATTAATTCAGTAAGAAAGGAATTCAATCAATCCTAAAGAATTAATTCAGTCCGTAAGGAAATAATTCAGTCCGTAATGAATAAGTTCAGTACGTATTGGATTAATTAAGTCCTAATGAATTAATTCAGTCCGTATGAAATTAATTCAGTCCGTAAGGATTTAATTAAGGAATTGATTCAGTCCGTAAGGAATTAATTCAGTAAGTAAAGAATTAATTCAGTGCGTAAGGAATTAATTCAGTCCGTAAGGAATTAATTCTGTCCGTAAGGATTTAATTCAGTCCGTAAGAAATTGATTCAGTCCGTAAGAAATTAATTCAGTCCGTAATGGATTAATTAAGTCCGTAATGAGTTAATTCAGTCCGTATGAAATTAATTCAGTAAGAAAGGAATTCAATCAATCCTAAAGAATTAATTCAGTCCGAAAGGAAATAATTCAGTCCGTAAGGAATTAATTCAGTCCGTAAGGAATTAATTCAGTCCGTGAGGAATTAATTAAGTCCGTAAGGAATTAATTCAGTCCGTAATGAATTAATTCTGTCCGTATGAAATTAATTCAGTCCGTAAGGAATTAATTCAGTAAGAAAGGAATTAATACAGTCCGTAAGGAATTAATTCAGTCCGTAAGGAATTAATTCAGTCCGTAAGGAATTAATTCAGTCCGTAAGGAATTAATTCAGTCCGTAAGGAATTATTTCAGTCCGTAATTAATTCATTCATTCCTTACGGAATTAGTTAAGTCCATAAGGAATAATTTCAGTCTGTAAGGATTTAATTATGTCGGTAATGAATTAATTCAGTCCGTAAGGAATTAATTCAGTCCGTAAGGAATTAATTCAGTAAGAAAGGAATTCAATCAATCCTAAAGAATTAATTCAGTCCGTAAGGAAATAATTAAGTCCGTAAGGAATTAATTCAGTCCGTAAGGAATTAATTCAGTCCGTAAGGAATTAATTCGGTAAGAAAGGAATTCAATCAATCCTAAAGAATTAATTCAGTCCGTAAGGAATTAATTCAGTCCGTAAGGAAATAATTCAGTCCGTAAGGAATTAATTCAGTCCGTAAGGAATTAATTCAGTCCGTAAGGATTTAATTCAGTCCGTAAGGTATTAATTCAGTCCGTAAGGAATTAATTCAGTCCGTAAGGAATTCAATCAATCCTAAAGAATTAATTCAGTCCGTAAGGAATTAATTCAGTCCGTAAGGAATTAATTCAGTCCGTAAGGAATTAATTCAGTCCGTAAGGAATTAATTCAGTCCGTAAGGATTTAATTCAGTCCGTAAGGTATTAATTCAGTCCGTAAGGAATTAATTCAGTCCGTAAGGAATTAATTCAGTCCGTAAGGAATTAATTCAGTCCGTAAGGAATTAATTCGGTAAGAAAGGAATTCAATCAATCCTAAAGAATTATTTCAGTCCGTAAGGAATTAATTCAGTCCGTAAGGAATTAATTCAGTCCGTAAGGAATTAATTCAGTCCATAAGGAATTAATTCAGTCCGTATGAAATTAATTCAGTCCGTAAGGAATTAATTCAGTCCGTAATGAATAAGTTCAGTACGTATTGGATTAATTAAGTCCGTAATGAATTAATTCAGTCCGTATGAAATTAATTCAGTCCGTAAGGAATTAATTCAGTAAGAAAGGAATTAATACAGTCCGTAAGGAATTAATTCAGTCCGTAAGGAATTAATTCAGTCCGTAAGGAATTAATTCAGTCCGTAAGGAATTAATTCATTCCTTACGGAATTAGTTAAGTCCATAAGGAATAATTTCAGTCTGTAAGGATTTAATTATGTCGGTAATGAATTAATTCAGTCCGTAAGGAATTAATTCAGTCCGTAAGGAATTAATTCAGTAAGAAAGGAATTCAATCAATCCTAAAGAATTAATTCAGTCCGTAAGGAAATAATTATGTCCGTAAGGAATTAATTCAGTCCGTAAGGAATTAATTCAGTCCGTAAGGAATTAATTCGGTAAGAAAGGAATTCAATCAATCCTAAAGAATTAATTCAGTCCGTAAGGAAATAATTCAGTCCGTAAGGAATTAATTCAGTCCGTAAGGAATTAATTCAGTCCGTAAGGAATTAATTCAGTCCGTAAGGAATTAATTCAGTCCGTAAGGAATTAATTCGGTAAGAAAGGAATTCAATCAATCCTAAAGAATTAATTCAGTCCGTAAGGAAATAATTCAGTCCGTAAGGAATTAATTCAGTCCGTAAGGAATTAATTCAGTCCGTAAGGAATTAATTCAATCCGTAAGGAATTAATTCAGTCCGTAAGGAATTAATTCAGTCCGTAAGGATTTAATTCAGTCCGTAAGGTATTAATTCAGTCCGTAAGGAATTAATTCAGTCCGTAAGGAATTAATTCAGTCCGTAAGGAATTAATTCAGTCCGTAAGGAATTAATTCGGTAAGAAAGGAATTCAATCAATCCTAAAGAATTATTTCAGTCCGTAAGGAATTAATTCAGTCCGTAAGGAATTAATTCAGTCCGTAAGGAATTAATTCAGTCCATAAGGAATTAATTCAGTCCGTATGAAATTAATTCAGTCCGTAAGGAATTAATTAAGGAATTAATTCAGTCCGTAAGTAATTAATTCAGTCCGTAAGGAATTATTTCAGTCCGTAATTAATTAATTCATTCCTTACGGAATTAATTAAGTCCGTAAGGAATTAATTCAGTCCGTAGGGAATTAATTCAGTACGTAAGGAATTAATTCAGTAAGAAAGGAATTCAATCAATCCTAAAGAATTAATTCAGTCCGTAAGGAAATAATTAAGTCCGTAAGGAATTAATTCAGTCCGAAAGGAATTAATTCTGTCCGTAAGGATTTAATTCAGTCCGTAAGGTATTAATTCAGTCCGTAGTGAATTAATTAAGTCCGTAAGGAATTAATTCATTCCGTAAGGAATTATTTCAGTCCGTAATGAACTAATTCATTCCTTACGGAATTAATTAAGTCCGTAAGGAATTAATTCAGTCCGTAAGGAATTAATTCAGTCCGTAAGGAATTAATTCAGTAAGAAAGGAATTCAATCAATCCTAAAGAATTAATTCAGTCCGTAAGGAAATAATTCAGTCCGTAATGAATAAGTTCAGTACGTATTGGATTAATTAAGTCCTAATGAATTAATTCAGTCCGTATGAAATTAATTCAGTCCGTAAGGAATTAATTAAGGAATTAATTCAGTCCTTATGGAATTAATTCAGTAACAAAGGAATTAATACAGTCCGTAAGGAATTAATTAAGGAATTGATTCAGTCCGTAAGGAATTAATTCAGTAAGTAAAGAATTAATTCAGTGCGTAAGGAATTAATTCAGTCCGTAAGGAATTAATTCTGTCCGTAAGGATTTAATTCAGTCCGTAAGAAATTGATTCAGTCCGTAAGAAATTAATTCAGTCCGTAATGGATTAATTAAGTCCGTAATGAGTTAATTCAGTCCGTATGAAATTAATTCAGTAAGAAAGGAATTCAATCAATCCTAAAGAATTAATTCAGTCCGAAAGGAAATAATTCAGTCCGTAAGGAATTAATTCAGTCCGTAAGGAATTAATTCAGTCCGTGAGGAATTAATTAAGTCCGTAAGGAATTAATTCAGTCCGTAAGGAATTAATTCAGTCCGTAATGAATAAGTTCAGTACGTATTGGATTAATTAAGTCCGTAATGACTTAATTCAGTCCGTATGAAATTAATTCAGTCCGTAAGGAATTAATTCAGTAAGAAAGGAATTAATACAGTCCGTAAGGAATTAATTCAGTCCGTAAGGAATTAATTCAGTCCGTAAGGAATTAATTCAGTCCGTAAGTAATTAATTCAGTCCGTAAGGAATTATTTCAGTCCGTAATTAATTAATTCATTCCTTACGGAATTAATTAAGTCCGTAAGGAATTAATTCAGTCCGTAGGGAATTAATTCAGTACGTAAGGAATTAATTCAGTAAGAAAGGAATTCAATCAATCCTAAAGAATTAATTCAGTCCGTAAGGAAATAATTAAGTCCGTAAGGAATTAATTCAGTCCGAAAGGAATTAATTCTGTCCGTAAGGATTTAATTCAGTCCGTAAGGTATTAATTCAGTCCGTAGTGAATTAATTAAGTCCGTAAGGAATTAATTCATTCCGTAAGGAATTATTTCAGTCCGTAATGAACTAATTCATTCCTTACGGAATTAATTAAGTCCGTAAGGAATTAATTCAGTCCGTAAGGAATTAATTCAGTAAGAAAGGAATTCAATCAATCCTAAAGAATTAATTCAGTCCGTAAGGAAATAATTCAGTCCGTAATGAATAAGTTCAGTACGTATTGGATTAATTAAGTCCTAATGAATTAATTCAGTCCGTATGAAATTAATTCAGTCCGTAAGGAATTAATTAAGGAATTAATTCAGTCCTTATGGAATTAATTCAGTAACAAAGGAATTAATACAGTCCGTAAGGAATTAATTAAGGAATTGATTCAGTCCGTAAGGAATTAATTCAGTAAGTAAAGAATTAATTCAGTGCGTAAGGAATTAATTCAGTCCGTAAGGAATTAATTCTGTCCGTAAGGATTTAATTCAGTCCGTAAGAAATTGATTCAGTCCGTAAGAAATTAATTCAGTCCGTAATGGATTAATTAAGTCCGTAATGAGTTAATTCAGTCCGTATGAAATTAATTCAGTAAGAAAGGAATTCAATCAATCCTAAAGAATTAATTCAGTCCGAAAGGAAATAATTCAGTCCGTAAGGAATTAATTCAGTCCGTAAGGAATTAATTCAGTCCGTGAGGAATTAATTAAGTCCGTAAGGAATTAATTCAGTCCGTAAGGAATTAATTCAGTCCGTAATGAATAAGTTCAGTACGTATTGGATTAATTAAGTCCGTAATGACTTAATTCAGTCCGTATGAAATTAATTCAGTCCGTAAGGAATTAATTCAGTAAGAAAGGAATTAATACAGTCCGTAAGGAATTAATTCAGTCCGTAAGGAATTAATTCAGTCCGTAAGGAATTAATTCAGTCCGTAAGGAATTAATTCAGTCCGTAAGGAATTATTTCAGTCCGTAATTAATTCATTCATTCCTTACGGAATTAGTTAAGTCCATAAGGAATAATTTCAGTCTGTAAGGATTTAATTATGTCGGTAATGAATTAATTCAGTCCGTAAGGAATTAATTCAGTCCGTAAGGAATTAATTCAGTAAGAAAGGAATTCAATCAATCCTAAAGAATTAATTCAGTCCGTAAGGAAATAATGAAGTCCGTAAGGAATTAATTCAGTCCATAAGGAATTAATTCAGTCCGTAAGGAATTAATTCGGTAAGAAAGGAATTCAATCAATCCTAAAGAATTAATTCAGTCCGTAAGGAAATAATTCAGTCCGTAAGGAATTAATTCAGTCCGTAAGGAATTAATTAAGTCCGTAAGGAATTAATTAAGTCCGTAAGGAATTAATTCAGTCCGTAAGTAGTTAATAAAATCCGTACGGAATTAATTCAGACCGTAAGGAATTAATTAAGTACGTAAGGAATTAATTCAGTCCGTAAGGAATTAATTCAGTCAGTAAGGAATTATTTCAGTCCGTAAGGAATTAAGTCAGTCCGTAAGGAATTAATTCAGTCCGTAAGGATTTAATTCAGTCCGTAAGGTATTAATTCAGTCCGTAAGGAATTAATTCGGTAAGAAAGGAATTCAATCAATCCTAAAGAATTAATTCAGTCCGTAAGGAAATAATTCAGTCCGTAAGGAATTAATTCAGTCCGTAAGGAATTAATTCAGTCCGTAAGGAATTAATTAAATCCGTAAGGAATTAATTCAGTCCGTAAGTAATTAATAAAATCCGTACGGAATTAATTCAGACCGTAAGGAATTAATTAAGTACGTAAGGAATTAATTAAGGAATTAATTCAGTCCTTAAGGAATTAATTCAGTAAGAAAGGAATTAATTAAGTCCGTAAGGAATTAATTCAGTCCGTAAGTAGTTACTAAAATCCGTACGGAATTAATTCAGTCCGTAAGGAATTAATTAAGTACGTAAGGAATTAATTCAGTCCGTAAGGAATTAATTCAGTCAGTAAGGAATTATTTCAGTCCGTAAGGAATTAAGTCAGTCCGTAAGGAATTAATTCAGTCCGTAAGGATTTAATTCAGTCCGTAAGGTATTAATTCAGTCCGTAAGGAATTAATTCGGTAAGAAAGGAATTCAATCAATCCTAAAGAATTAATTCAGTCCGTAAGGAAATAATTCAGTCCGTAAGGAATTAATTCAGTCCGTAAGGAATTAATTCAGTCCGTAAGGAATTAATTAAATCCGTAAGGAATTAATTCAGTCCGTAAGTAATTAATAAAATCCGTACGGAATTAATTCAGACCGTAAGGAATTAATTAAGTACGTAAGGAATTAATTAAGGAATTAATTCAGTCCTTAAGGAATTAATTCAGTCCTTAAGGAATTAATTCAGTAAGAAAGGAATTAATACAGTCCGTAAGGAATTAATTAAGGAATTGATTCAGTCCGTAAGGAATTAATTCAGTAAGTAAAGAATTAATTCAGTGCGTAAGGAATTAATTCAGTCCGTAAGGAATTAATTCTGTCCGTAAGGATTTAATTCAGTCCGTAAGAAATTGATTCAGTCCGTAAGAAATTAATTCAGTCCGTAATGGATTAATTAAGTCCGTAATGAGTTAATTCAGTCCGTATGAAATTAATTCAGTAAGAAAGGAATTCAATCAATCCTAAAGAATTAATTCAGTCCGAAAGGAAATAATTCAGTCCGTAAGGAATTAATTCAGTCCGTAAGGAATTAATTCAGTCCGTGAGGAATTAATTAAGTCCGTAAGGAATTAATTCAGTCCGTAAAGAATTAATTCTGTCCGTAAGGAATTAATTCAGTCCGTAACGTATTAATTCAGTCCGTAAGGAATTAATTCAGTCCGTAAGGTATTAATTCAGTCCGTTAGGTATTAGTTCAGTCCGTAATTAATTAATTCAGTCCGTAAGGAATTAATTCAGTCCGTAATGAATAAGTTCAGTACGTATTGGATTATTTAAGTCCGTAATGAATTAATTCAGTCCGTATGAAATTAATTCAGTCCGTAAGGAATTAATTAAGGAATTAATTCAGTCCGTAAGGAATTAATTCAGTAAGAAAGGAATTAATACAGTCCGTAAGGAATTAATTCAGTCCGTAAGGAATTAATTCAGTCCGTAAGGAATTAATTCAGTCCGTAAGGAATTAATTCAGTCCGTAAGGAATTATTTCAGTCCGTAATTAATTAATTCATTCCTTACGGAATTAGTTAAGTCCATAAGGAATAATTTCAGTCTGTAAGGATTTAATTATGTTGGTAATGAATTAATTCAGTCCGTAAGGAATTAAATCAGTAAGAAAGGAATTCAATCAATCCTAAAGAATTAATTCAGTCCGTAAGGAAATAATTAAGTCCGTAAGGAATTAATTCAGTCCATAAGGAATTAATTCAGTCCGTAAGGAATTAATTCGGTAAGAAAGGAATTCAATCAATCCTAAAGAATTAATTCAGTCCGTATGGAAATAATTCAGTCCGTAAGGAATTAATTCAGTCCGTAAGGAATTAATTCAGTCCGTAAGGAATTAATTAAGTCCGTAAGGAATTAATTCAGTCCGTAAGTAGTTAATAAAATCCGTACGGAATTAATTCAGACCGTAAGGAATTAATTAAGTACGTAAGGAATTAATTAAGTCCGTAAAGAATTAATTCAGTCCGTATGGAATTAATTCAGTCCGTAAGGAATTAATTCAGTCAGTAAGGAATTATTTCAGTCCGTAAGGAATTAATTCAGTCCGTAAGGAATTAATTCAGTCCGTAAGGATTTAATTCAGTCCGTAAGGTATTAATTCAGTCCGTAAGGAATTAATTCGGTAAGAAGGAATTCAATCAATCCTAAAGAATTAATTCAGTCCGTAAGGAAATAATTCTGTCCGTAAGGATTTAATTCAGTCCGTAAGAAATTGATTCAGTCCGTAAGAAATTAATTCAGTCCGTAATGGATTAATTAAGTCCGTAATGAGTTAATTCAGTCCGTATGAAATTAATTCAGTAAGAAAGGAATTCAATCAATCCTAAAGAATTAATTCAGTCCGAAAGGAAATAATTCAGTCCGTAAGGAATTAATTCAGTCCGTAAGGAATTAATTCAGTCCGTGAGGAATTAATTAAGTCCGTAAGTAATTAATTCAGTCCGTAAAGAATTAATTCTGTCCGTAAGGAATTAATTCAGTCCGTAACGTATTAATTCAGTCCGTAAGGAATTAATTCAGTCCGTAAGGTATTAATTCAGTCCGTAATGAATAAGTTCAGTACGTATTGGATTAATTAAGTCCGTAATGAATTAATTCAGTCCGTATGAAATTAATTCAGTCCGTAAGGAATTAATTAAGGAATTAATTCAGTCCGTAAGGAATTAATTCAGTAAGAAAGGAATTAATACAGTCCGTAAGGAATTAATTCAGTCCGTAAGGAATTAATTCAGTCCGTAAGGAATTAATTCAGTCCGTAAGGAATTAATTCAGTCCGTAAGGAATTATTTCAGTCCGTAATTAATTAATTCATTCCTTACGGAATTAGTTAAGTCCATAAGGAATAATTTCAGTCTGTAAGGATTTAATTATGTCGGTAATGAATTAATTCAGTCCGTAAGGAATTCAATCAATCCTAAAGAATTAATTCAGTCCGTAAGGAAATAATTAAGTCCGTAAGGAATTAATTCAGTCCATAAGGAATTAATTCAGTCCGTAAGGAATTAATTCGGTAAGAAAGGAATTCAATCAATCCTAAAGAATTAATTCAGTCCGTATGGAAATAATTCAGTCCGTAAGGAATTAATTCAGTCCGTAAGGAATTAATTCAGTCCGTAAGGAATTAATTAAGTCCGTAAGGAATTAATTCAGTCCGTAAGTAGTTAATAAAATCCGTACGGAATTAATTCAGACCGTAAGGAATTAATTAAGTACGTAAGGAATTAATTAAGTCCGTAAAGAATTAATTCAGTCCGTATGGAATTAATTCAGTCCGTAAGGAATTAATTCAGTCAGTAAGGAATTATTTCAGTCCGTAAGGAATTAATTCAGTCCGTAAGGAATTAATTCAGTCCGTAAGGATTTAATTCAGTCCGTAAGGTATTAATTCAGTCCGTAAGGAATTAATTCGGTAAGAAGGAATTCAATCAATCCTAAAGAATTAATTCAGTCCGTAAGGAAATAATTCTGTCCGTAAGGATTTAATTCAGTCCGTAAGAAATTGATTCAGTCCGTAAGAAATTAATTCAGTCCGTAATGGATTAATTAAGTCCGTAATGAGTTAATTCAGTCCGTATGAAATTAATTCAGTAAGAAAGGAATTCAATCAATCCTAAAGAATTAATTCAGTCCGAAAGGAAATAATTCAGTCCGTAAGGAATTAATTCAGTCCGTAAGGAATTAATTCAGTCCGTGAGGAATTAATTAAGTCCGTAAGTAATTAATTCAGTCCGTAAAGAATTAATTCTGTCCGTAAGGAATTAATTCAGTCCGTAACGTATTAATTCAGTCCGTAAGGAATTAATTCAGTCCGTAAGGTATTAATTCAGTCCGTTAGGTATTAGTTCAGTCCGTAAGGAATTAATTCAGTCCGTAAGGAATTAATTCAGTCCGTAATGAATAAGTTCAGTACGTATTGGATTAATTAAGTCCGTAATGAATTAATTCAGTCCGTATGAAATTAATTCAGTCCGTAAGGAATTAATTAAGGAATTAATTCAGTCCGTAAGGAATTAATTCAGTAAGAAAGGAATTAATACAGTCCGTAAGGAATTAATTCAGTCCGTAAGGAATTAATTCAGTCCGTAAGGAATTAATTCAGTCCGTAAGGAATTAATTCAGTCCGTAAGGAATTATTTCAGTCCGTAATTAATTAATTCATTCCTTACGGAATTAGTTAAGTCCATAATGTTGAGATCCCCACACGTGGCGATACCCCTGGCTTTCCTCCGATGTGGACAAGTTCTTCTGATAGGGGTTTAGAAGTTGTGTAGAAGTTGTGTTGTCCTTCAGGAGAACTATGTAAGTCCACGTCGGTGGAAAACCGAGGGTATAAGTACAAGTGGCACACGACGCGGGTATAAAAGGTGAAGCCTGGGTCGCGACCAAGGCAGTCTACCCGCAGTTGTTGTTATGTGCTGTATTCCGACTGAGACGAAACACTTGGGTTCTGTCATGACAGTGTTTTTAGTCTGTGAGTATAAGTGTGCTGTTTCTCTACTTTCTTCATTACTAAATAAAACTATTAAAAACCGCCTGCCTACGTCTACCTTGTTAAGTTGTTGAGTTTAATAAAAGCAAAAACTCAACAGTCAGCGGTGGGATCTGAATTTATTCGATCCGGTTTTGGTTTTAGTACATTAAAGTGAAAGAACAGTGGCGGCTCCCAGTTTTCTCGGTGTTCCTGTAAAAGTGGACCCAGTTGAGGCTGAGTTATCGACAGTTGACATTGGAGTGAGTGAGGCTGTCGAAATGGCGCAGCAGAAGTTGGTTGTCAGTGCGCCTGAGTTCGATGGTAAGGGCGATTTCAGCAAGTTCATGGCCCGGTTTCGTCGAGTAGCGGTAGCTAACAGTTGGACCGATGGGCAAATGTTTCGCATCTTACCAACGTTAATGGTAGAGGATGCTGAATGTGTGTTAGACTGTTTGTCTCCCCCGCCTACTTCCTTCACCGAGCTCGTGGAGGGGCTGTCTCGCGTATTTCAACCCAAAGAAGCCCAACGTTTGAAGCTGACGGAATTCTACAATCGCACCCTGTCGCGGGAGGAGTCAGCCCATGTATACGGAAGCGATCTTCGCCGGTTGTTTAAAGCTGCTAACCCCGACATCGTCGCAGAAGACATCATCGAGCGTTTTGTCACTGAGCAATTTGTGAAAGGGCTACCGGCCGATTGGCGGCCCCGTTTCTACGATGCCCAGCTGACATCCGTTGCTGCCCATGTGGAGAAGTTGAACATCATGCGGGTGTCCAAAGAAGTTGTCCGCCAATCTACACCGATCAAGTCCGCGTCTAACCGTAAGTTGTCGATTACGGATAAGACAAGCAGCGGGGGTAAGTCGAAATCTTCCCCTAGCAAGGACGGAGCGTCAGGCTCGAAATGTTATGGTTGTAAGCAGTCCGGACACTTAGTAAGGGATTGTCCTGTAGCTTGTTCGAGTTGTACGTTGAAGGGTCATTTGAAGGAAAGTTGTAAGATCATATGTAGTAAATGTAAAAAGGTAGGACACTTGAGCAAGAATTGTCAAGTAGCTGAAGAAAGTGCAGTATCCCGTAGAGTTGCAGTAGAGTCGTGCCCGGTCCTAAAGATCCGAGTAGCTGATGTGATTTGTAATGCTATCTTAGATAGTGGGAGCCAGTGCACCCTGTTGAGCTCGTACGTAGCCGATCATTTGTCAGACTTGGTAATTAGACCTAGTCAGTGTCAGGTTACGACTGCTAAGAGGGATTTAGCCTTAAAAGTAGAGGGCGAAGCCAAAGTAGCCTTGTCTTGGGGTAAGAAGGGAGAAGTTAGTTTGAATGTATTAATTGTGAACTGTCATGATGAGTTGATTCTTGGCATGGATTTCCTAAAAGCTACTTCTGCCCAACTTGATTTTGGTAAAGGTAAGTTAAGATTACTTGGCCAAGAGGTACTGTTGGATGCGTTCAGAGGTTCAGTTAAGATCAGAGAAGCCGTGGTTTTGCCACCTGACTCTGAAACTTTTTTATCTGCTTCAGTCCGTTTGCCCTTTTGTTCGCGTAGAGTCGAGTTAGGAGAAACTTTAATTATAGAACCGTGTAAAGAGTTCGTAGGCAAAGGAATCCTAGTTGCTAGAGCTTGTGTTAACGACACCAGTGAAGTAGTTACCGTATTGATTTGCAACACGGCAGATCAGCCGTTTAGGTTAGAGGCAGATTCCGTCATTGGTGAAGTGTCAGCTGCCTTGTTGACTGACGAGGTGTTACCACCTTGTAGTCGAGCTAATGTAGGTCCAGGGGAGGAGACATCCGTTTGGCCTCCCCAGCTGAAAGAGTTATCCGACCAGCAGTCCAGTAAGGTACGTTCCCTTCTGGAAGAGTACAAAGATGTATTTTCTCTCCACGGTGAGGTGGGTCGCGTGAAGGAGGTTAGTCATAAGATCGTGACGTCGGGTCATCCGATCAAGCAGGTGCCCTATAGAGTACCAGTTCATTTGCGAGATGTAGTGCATGAGCAGATAAGGGACATGCTTGATTCCGGTATAATCGAGCCAAGTACATCCCCATGGGCTAGTCCCATAGTATTGGTCAAAAAGAAGGATGACTCTTATCGATTTTGTGTTGACTTCCGCAAAGTCAATAATGTGACCGTAAAAGATAGTTACCCCTTGCCTAGGATTGATGATTTGTTAGGTGAAATAGGTACCGCTAGTTGGTACACGAGTTTGGATCAGAGAAGCGGGTATTGGCAGGTTCCGATGGACGTAGATTCGCAAGAAGTTACTGCTTTTACTATGAGCGAAGGATTGTACCAGTTCCGCGTTCTACCGTTTGGATTATGCAACGCCACAAGTACGTTCCAGCGGATGATGAACCGAGTTCTGACAGGTCTTCAGTGGCAAATGGCATTAATTTATCTTGATGATTATGTAAAGAAGTTATGTAAGGGGTTGTCAGAGGCCAGAGGGTTAGCTTTAGGTTCTGTTCATTCTTTGACCTGTAAAGATGTAGATGGGGATCGGAACAATTTCCGGTTGGGGGACGAGGTATTTTTAAAAGTGTTTCAACCCAAACGAGGGTTGCTGTCTAAATTGGCTCCTAGGGCGGTGGGCCCGTTCCGGATTATCCGTTGCTTGCCCCCGGATTTTGTCATTCAGCGAGGGCGTGTCCGTAAGTTGGTGCATGGATCTAACTTACGTCGCGTACCGGATGGAATACGAGCGATGGCAACAGTGAAGCCCCGAAGCCCAGACGAAGTCCCGTGTGGTGAAGCCAATTTGGATTCAGAAAGTGGTACGTCTGAAGATGGTTTCCTGACTAAAAATTTCACCAGCAGTCGAGGCCGTAGACGAGTGCCGAACCGAAGATACCTCGACGATTGAACCCTCCCCCCCAGCTCCAGTTGTGTGTGTATGTTCGTGTTTTCTTTTGTTTATGGGGTGTGAAATAGAGGTGGAGGATGTTGAGATCCCCACACGTGGCGATACCCCTGGCTTTCCTCCGATGTGGACAAGTTCTTCTGATAGGGGTTTAGAAGTTGTGTAGAAGTTGTGTTGTCCTTCAGGAGAACTATGTAAGTCCACGTCGGTGGAAAACCGAGGGTATAAGTACAAGTGGCACACGACGCGGGTATAAAAGGTGAAGCCTGGGTCGCGACCAAGGCAGTCTACCCGCAGTTGTTGTTATGTGCTGTATTCCGACTGAGACGAAACACTTGGGTTCTGTAATGACAGTGTTTTTGGTCTGTGAGTATAAGTGTGCTGTTTCTCTACTTTCTTCATTACTAAATAAAACTATTAAAAACCGCCTGCCTACGTCTACCTTGTTAAGTTGTTGAGTTTAATAAAAGCAAAAACTCAACAATAAGGAATAATTTCAGTCTGTAAGGATTTAATTATGTCGGTAATGAATTAATTCAGTCCGGAAGGAATTAATTCAGTCCGTAAGGAATTAATTCAGTAAGAAAGGAATTCAATCAATCCTAAAGAATTAATTCAGTCCGGAAGGAATTAATTCAGTCCGTAAGGAATTAATTCAGTAAGAAAGGAATTCAATCAATCCTAAAGAATTAATTCAGTCCGTAAGGAAATAATTAAGTCCGTAAGGAATTAATTCAGTCCGTAAGGAATTAATTCAGTCCGTAAGGAATTAATTCGGTAAGAAAGGAATTCAATCAATCCTAAAGAATTAATTCAGTCCGTAAGGAAATAATTCAGTCCGTAAGGAATTAATTCAGTCCGTAAGGAATTAATTCAGTCCGTAAGGAATTAATTCAGTCCGTAAGGAATTAATTCAGTCCGTAAGGATTTAATTCAGTCCGTAAGGTATTAATTCAGTCCGTAAGGAATTAATTCAGTCCGTAAGGAATTAATTCAGTCCGTAAGGAATTAATTCAGTCCGTAAAGGAATTAATTCGGTAAGAAAGGAATTCAATCAATCCTAAAGAATTAATTCAGTCCGTAAGGAAATAATTCAGTCCGTAAGGAATTAATTCAGTCCGTAAGGAATTAATTCAGTCCGTAAGGAATTAATTCAGTCCGTAAGGAATTAATTCTGTCCGTAAGGATTTAATTCAGTCCGTAAGGTATTAATTCAGTCCGTAGTGAATTAATTAATTCCGTAAGTAATTAATTAAGTCCGTAAGGTATTAATTCAGTCCGAAAGGAATTAATGAAGTCCGTAAGGAATTAATTCATTCCGTAAGGAATTATTTCAGTCCGTAATTAATTAATTCATTCCTTACGGAATTAATTAAGTCCGTAAGGAATTAATTCAGTCCGTAAGGAATTAATTCAGTAAGAAAGGAATTCAATCAATCCTAAAGAATTAATTCAGTCCGTAAGGAAATAATTCAGTCCGTAATGAATAAGTTCAGTACGTATTGGATTAATTAAGTCCGTAATGAATTAATTCAGTCCGTATGAAATTAATTCAGTCCGTAAGGAATTAATTAAGGAATTAATTCAGTCCGTATGAAATTAATTCAGTCCGTAAGGAATTAATTAAGGAATTAATTCAGTCCTTAAGGAATTAATTCAGTAAGAAAGGAATTAATTCAGTCCGTAAGGAATTAATTCAGTCCGTAAGGAATTAATTCAGTCCGTAAGGAATTAATTCAGTCAGTAAGGAATTAATTCAGTCCGTAAGGAATTAATTCAGTCCGTAAGGAATTAATTCAGTCCGTAAGGAATTATTTCAGTCCGTAATTAATTAATTCATTCCTTACGGAATTAGTTAAGTCCATAAGGAATAATTTCAGTCTGTAAGGATTTAATTATGTCGGTAATGAATTAATTTAGTCCGCAAGGAATTAATTCAGTCCGTAAGGAATTAATTCAGTAAGAAAGGAATTCAATCAATCCTAAAGAATTAATTCAGTCCGTAAGGAAATAATTAAGTCCGTAAGGAATTAATTCAGTCCGTAAGGAATTAATTCAGTCCGTAAGGAATTAATTCAGTCCGTAAGGAATTAATTCGGTAAGAAAGGAATTAATTCAGTCCGTAAGGAATTAATTCAGTCCGTAAGGAATTAATTCAGTCCGTAAGGAATTAATTCGGTAAGAAAGGAATTCAATCAATCCTAAAGAATTAATTCAGTCCGTAAGGAAATAATTCAGTCCGTAAGGAATTAATTCAGTCCGTAAGTAATTAATTCAGTCCGTAAGGAATTATTTCAGTCCGTAATTAATTAATTCATTCCTTACGGAATTAATTAAGTCCGTAAGGAATTAATTCAGTCCGTAGGGAATTAATTCAGTCCGTAAGGAATTTCTTCAGTAAGAAAGGAATTCAATCAATCCTAAAGAATTAATTCAGTCCGTAAGGAAATAATTAAGTCCGTAAGGAATTAATTCAGTCCGTAAGGAATTAATTCTGTCCGTAAGGATTTAATTCAGTCCGTAAGGTATTAATTCAGTCCGTAGTGAATTAATTAAGTCCGTAAGGAATTAATTAAGTCCGTAAGGTATTAATTCAGTCCGAAAGGAATTAATGAAGTCCGTAAGGAATTAATTCATTCCGTAAGGAATTATTTCAGTCCGTAATTAATTAATTCATTCCTTACGGAATTAATTCATTCCGTAAGGAATTATTTCAGTCCGTAATTAATTAATTCATTCCTTACGGAATTAATTAAGTCCGTAAGGAATTAATTCAGTCCGTAAGGAATTAATTCAGTAAGAAAGGAATTCAATCAATCCTAAAGAATTAATTCAGTCCGTAAGGAAATAATTAAGTCCGTAAGTAATTAATTCAGTCCGTAAGGAATTATTTCAGTCCGTAATTAATTAATTCATTCCTTACGGAATTAATTAAGTCCGTAAGGAATTAATTCAGTCCGTAAGGAATTAATTAAGTCCGTAAGGTATTAATTCAGTCCGAAAGGAATTAATGAAGTCCGTAAGGAATTAATTCATTCCGTAAGGAATTATTTCAGTCCGTAATTAATTAATTCATTCCTTACGGAATTAATTAAGTCCGTAAGGAATTAATTCAGTCCGTAAGGAATTAGTTCAGTAAGAAAGGAATTCAATCAATCCTAAAGAATTAATTCAGACCGTAAGGAAATAATTCAGTCCGTAAGGAATTAATTCAGTCCGTAAGGAATTAATCCTGTCCGTAAGGATTTAATTCAGTCCGAAAGGTATTAATTCAGTCCGTAGTGAATTAATTAAGTCCGTAAGGAATTAATTAAGTCCGTAAGGTATTAATTCAGTCCGAAAGGAATTAATGAAGTCCGTAAGGAATTAATTCATTCCGTAAGGAATTATTTCAGTCCGTAATTAATTAATTCATTCCTTACGGAATTAATTAAGTCCGTAAGGAATTAATTCAGTAAGAAAGGAATTCAATCAATCCTAAAGAATTAATTCAGTCCGTAAGGAAATAATTCAGTCCGTAATGAATAAGTTCAGTACGTATTGGATTAATTAAGTCCGTAATGAATTAATTCAGTCCGTATGAAATTAATTCAGTCCGTAAGGAATTAATTAAGGAATTAATTCAGTCCTTAAGGAATTAATTCAGTAAGAAAGAAATTAATACAGTCCGTAAGGAATTAATTCAGTCCGTAAGGAATTAATTCAGTCCGTAAGGAATTAATTCAGTCCGTAAGGAATTATTTCAGTCCGTAATTAATTAATACATTCCTTACGGAATTAGTTAAGTCCATAAGGAATAATTTCAGTCTGTAAGGATTTAATTATGTCGGTAATGAATTAATTCAGTCCGCAAGGAATTAAGTCAGTCCGTAAGGAATTAATTCAGTAAGAAAGGAATTCAATCAATCCTAAAGAATTAATTCAGTCCGTAAGGAAATAATTAAGTCCGTAAGGAATTAATTCAGTCCGTAAGGAATTAATTCAGTCCGTAAGGAATTAATTCCGTAAGAAAGGAATTCAATCAATCCTAAAGAATTAATTCAGTCCGTAAGGAAATAATTCAGTCCGTAAGGAATTAATTCAGTCCGTAAGGAATTAATTCAGTCCGTAAGGAATTAATTCAGTCCGTAAGGTATTAATTCAGTCCGTAAGGAATTAATTCAGTCCGTAAGGAATTAATTCAGTCCGTAAGGAATTAATTCAGTCCGTAAGGAATTAATTCGGTAAGAAAGGAATTCAATCAATCCTAAAGAATTAATTCAGTCCGTTAGGAAATAATTCAGTCCGTAAGGAATTAATTCAGTCCGTAAGGAATTAATTCATTCCGTAAGGAATTAATTCAGTCCGTAAGGAATTAATTCAGTCCGTAAGGAATTAATTCAGTCCGTATGAAATTAATTCAGTCCGTAAGGAATTAATTAAGGAATTAATTCAGTCCGTAAGTAATTAATTCAGTCCGTAAGGAATTATTTCAGTCCGTAATTAATTAATTCATTCCTTACGGAATTAATTAAGTCCGTAAGGAATTAATTCAGTCCGTAGGGAATTAATTCAGTCCGTAAGGAATTAATTCAGTAAGAAAGGAATTCAATCAATCCTAAAGAATTAATTCAGTCCATAAGGAAATAATTAAGTCCGTAAGGAATTAATTCAGTCCGTAAGGAATTAATTCGGTCCGTAAGGATTTAATTCAGTCCGTAAGGTATTAATTCAGTCCGTAGTGAATTAATTAAGTCCGTAAGGAATTATTTCAGTCCGTAATTAATTAATTCATTCCTTACGGAATTAATTAAGTCCGTAAGGAATTAATTCAGTAAGAAAGGAATTCAATCAATCCTAAAGAATTAATTCAGTCCGTAAGGAAATAATTCAGTCCGTAATGAATAAGTTCAGTACGTATTGGATTAATTAAGTCCGTAATGAATTAATTCAGTCCGTATGAAATTAATTCAGTCCTTAAGGAATTAATTCAGTAAGAAAGGAATTAATACAGTCCGTAAGGAATTAATTCAGTCCGTAAGGAATTAATTCAGTCCGTAAGGAATTAATTCAGTCCGTAAGGAATTAATTCAGTCCGTAAGGAAATATTTCAGTCCGTAATTAATTAATTCATTCCTTACGGAATTAGTTAAGTCCATAAGGAATAATTTCAGTCTGTAAGGATTTAATTATGTCGGTAATGAATTAATTCAGTCCGCAAGGAATTAAGTCAGTCCGTAAGGAATTAATTCAGTAAGAAAGGAATTCAATCAATCCTAAAGAATTAATTCAGTCCGTAAGGAAATAATTAAGTCCGTAAGGAATTAATTCAGTCCGTAAGGAATTAATTCAGTCCGTAAGGAATTAATTCCGTAAGAAAGGAATTCAATCAATCCTAAAGAATTAATTCAGTCCGTAAGGAAATAATTCAGTCCGTAAGGAATTAATTCAGTCCGTAAGGAATTAATTCAGTCCGTAAGGAATTAATTCAGAAAGAAAGGAATTCAATCAATCCTAAAGAATTAATTCAGTCCGTAAGGAAATAATTAAGTCCGTAAGGAATTAATTCAGTCCGTAGGGAATTAATTCAGTCCGTAAGGAATTAATTCAGTAAGAAAGGAATTCAATCAATCCTAAAGAATTAATTCAGTCCGTAAGGAAATAATTAAGTCCGTAAGGAATTAATTCAGTCCGTAAGGAATTAATTCGGTCCGTAAGGATTTAATTCAGTCCGTAAGGTATTAATTCAGTCCGTAGTGAATTAATTAAGTCCGTAAGGAATTAATTAAGTCCGTAAGGAATTAATTCATTCCGTAAGGAATTATTTCAGTCCGTAATTAATTAATTCATTCCTTACGGAATTAATTAAGTCCGTAAGGAATTAATTCAGTCCGTAAGGAATTAATTCAGTAAGAAAGGAATTCAATCAATCCTAAAGAATTAATTCAGTCCGTAAGGAAATAATTCAGTCCGTAATGAATAAGTTCAGTACGTATTGGATTAATTAAGTCCGTAATGAATTAATTCAGTCCGTATGAAATTAATTCAGTCCTTAAGGAATTAATTCAGTAAGAAAGGAATTAATACAGTCCGTAAGGAATTAATTCAGTCCGTAAGGAATTAATTCAGTCCGTAAGGAATTAATTCAGTCCGTAAGGAATTAATTCAGTCCGTAAGGAATTATTTCAGTCCGTAATTAATTAATTCATTCCTTACGGAATTAGTTAAGTCCATAAGGAATAATTTCAGTCTGTAAGGATTTAATTATGTCGGTAATGAATTAATTCAGTCCGCAAGGAATTAAGTCAGTCCGTAAGGAATTAATTCAGTAAGAAAGGAATTCAATCAATCCTAAAGAATTAATTCAGTCCGTAAGGAAATAATTAAGTCCGTAAGGAATTAATTCAGTCCGTAAGGAATTAATTCAGTCCGTAAGGAATTAATTCCGTAAGAAAGAATTCAATCAATCCTAAAGAATTAATTCAGTCCGTAAGGAAATAATTCAGTCCGTAAGGAATTAATTCAGTCCGTAAGGAATTAATTCAGTCCGTAAGGAATTAATTCAGTCCGTAAGGTATTAATTCAGTCCGTAAGGAATTAATTCAGTCCGTAAGGAATTAATTCAGTCCGTAAGGAATTAATTCAGTCCGTAAGGAATTAATTCGGTAAGAAAGGAATTCAATCAATCCTAAAGAATTAATTCAGTCCGTTAGGAAATAATTCAGTCCGTAAGGAATTAATTCAGTCCGTAAGGAATTAATTCATTCCGTAAGGAATTAATTCAGTCCGTAAGGAATTAATTCTGTCCGTAAGGATTTAATTCAGTCCGTGAGGAATTAATTCAGTCCGTAAGGAATTAATTCGGTAAGAAAGGAATTCAATCAATCCTAAAGAATTAATTCAGTCCGTATGGAAATAATTCAGTCCGTAAGGAATTAATTCAGTCCGTAAGGAATTAATTCAGTCCGTAAGGAATTAATTCAGTCCGTATGAAATTAATTCAGTACGTAAGGAATTAATTAAGGAATTAATTCAGTCCGTAAGTAATTAATTCAGTCCGTAAGGAATTATTTCAGTCCGTAATTAATTAATTCATTCCTTACGGAATTAATTAAGTCCGTAAGGAATTAATTCAGTCCGTAGGGAATTAATTCAGTCCGTAAGGAATTAATTCAGTAAGAAAGGAATTCAATCAATCCTAAAGAATAAATTCAGTCCGTAAGGAAATAATTAAGTCCGTAAGGAATTAATTCAGTCCGTAAGGAATTAATTCTGTCCGTAAGGATTTCATTCAGTCCGTAAGGTATTAATTCAGTCCGTAGTGAATTAATTAAGTCCGTAAGGAATTAATTCAGTCCGTAAGGAATTAATTCATTCCGTAAGGAATTATTTCAGTCCGTAATTAATTAATTCATTCCTTACGGAATTAATTAAGTCCGTAAGGAATTAATTCAGTCCGTAAGGAATTAATTCAGTAAGAAAGGAATTCAATCAATCCTAAAGAATTAATTCAGTCCGTAAGGAAATAATTCAGTCCGTAATGAATAAGTTCAGTACGTATTGGATTAATTAAGTCCGTAATGAATTAATTCAGTCCGTATGAAATTAATTCAGTCCGTAAGGAATTAATTAAGGAATTAATTCAGTCCTTAAGGAATTAATTCAGTAAGAAAGGAATTAATACAGTCCGTAAGGAATTAATTCAGTCCGTAAGGAATTAATTCAGTCCGTAAGGAATTAATTCAGTCCGTAAGGAATTAATTCAGTCCGTAATGAATTATTTCAGTCCGTAATTAATTAATTCATTCCTTACGGAATTAGTTAAGTCCATAAGATAAATTTCAGTCTGTAAGGATTTAGTTATGTCGGTAATGAATTAATTCAGTCCGCAAGGAATTAATTCAGTCCGTAAGGAATTAATTCAGTAAGAAAGGAATTCAATCAATCCTAAAGAATTAATTCAGTCCGTAAGGAAATAATTAAGTCCGTAAGGAATTAATTCAGTCCGTAAGGAATTAATTCAGTCCGTAAGGAATTAATTCGGTAAGAAAGGAATTAATTCAGTCCGTAAGGAATTAATTCAGTCCGTAAGGATTTAATTCAGTCCGTAAGGTATTAATTCAGTCCGTAAGGAATTAATTCAGTCCGTAAGGAATTAATTCAGTCCGTAAGGAATTAATTCATTCCGTAAGGAATTAATTCGGTAAGAAAGGAATTCAATCAATCCTAAAGAATTAATTCAGTCCGTAAGGAATTAATTCAGTCCGTATGAAATTAATTCAGTCCGTAAGGAATTAATTAAGGAATTAATTCAGTCCGTAAGGAATTATTTCAGTCCGTAATTAATTAATTCATTCCTTACGGAATTAATTAAGTCCGTAAGGAATTAATTCAGTCCGTAGGGAATTAATTCAGTCCGTAAGGAATTAATTCAGTAAGAAAGGATTTCAATCAATCCTAAAGAATTAATTCAGTCCGTAAGGAAATAATTAAGTCCGTAAGGAATTAATTCAGTCCGTAAGGAATTAATTCTGTCCGTAAGGATTTAATTCAGTCCGTAAGGTATTAATTCAGTCCGTAGTGAATTAATTAAGTCCGTAAGGAATTAATTAAGTCCGTAAGGTATTAATTCAGTCCGAAAGGAATTAATGAAGTCCG
The DNA here is from genome assembly GCA_023053545.1 of Lepidurus packardi. Classification (NCBI taxonomy): domain Eukaryota; kingdom Metazoa; phylum Arthropoda; class Branchiopoda; order Notostraca; family Triopsidae; genus Lepidurus; species Lepidurus packardi. Next base: position 101,097 of record JAKZAN010000096.1, read on the forward strand.
TAAGGAATTAATTCATTCCGTAAGGAATTATTTCAGTCCGTAATTAATTAATTCATTCCTTACGGAATTAATTAAGTCCGTAAGGAATTAATTCAGTCCGTAAGGAATTAATTCAGTAAGAAAGGAATTCAATCAATCCTAAAGAATTAATTCAGTCCGTAAGGAAATAATTGAGTCCGTAAGGAATTAATTCAGTCCGTAAGGAATTAATTCAGTCCGTAAGGAATTAATTCGGTAAGAAAGGAATTCAATCAATCCTAAAGAATTAATTCAGTCCGTAAGGAAATAATTCAGTCCGTAAGGAATTAATTCAGTCCGTAAGGAATTAATTCAGTCCGTAAGGAAATAATTCAGTCCGTAATGAATAAGTTCAGTACGTATTGGATTAATTAAGTCCGTAATGAATTAATTCAGTCCGTATGAAATTAATTCAGTCCGTAAGGAATTAATTAAGGAATTAATTCAGTAAGAAAGGAATTAATACAGTCCGTAAGGAATTAATTCAGTCCGTAAGGAATTAATTCAGTCCGTAAGGAATTAATTCAGTCCGTAAGGAATTAATTCAGTCCGTAAGGAATTAATTCAGTCCGTAAGGAATTAATTCGGTAAGAAAGGAATTCAATCAATCCTAAAGAATTAATTCAGTCCGTAAGGAAATAATTAAGTCCGTAAGGAATTAATTCAGTCCGTAAGGAATTCAATCAATCCTAAAGAATTAATTCAGTCCGTAAGGAAATAATTAAGTCCGTAAGGAATTAATTCAGTCCGTAAGGAATTAATTCAGTCCGTAAGGAATTAATTCGGTAAGAAAGGAATTAATTCAGTCCGTAAGGAATTAATTCAGTCCGTAAGGATTTAATTCAGTCCGTAAGGTATTAATTCAGTCCGTAAGGAATTAATTCAGTCCGTAAGGAATTAATTCAGTCCGTAAGGAATTAATTCAGTCCGTAAGGAATTATTTCGGTAAGAAAGGAATTCAATCAATCCTAAAGAATTAATTCAGTCCGTAAGGAAATAATTCAGTCCGTAAGGAATTAATTCAGTCCGTAAGGAATTAATTCGGTAAGAAAGGAATTCAATCAATCCTAAAGAATTAATTCAGTCCGTATGAAATTAATTCAGTCCGTAAGGAATTAATTCAGTCCGTAAGTAATTAATTCAGTCCGTAAGGAATTATTTCAGTCCGTAATTAATTAATTCATTCCTTACGGAATTAATTAAGTCCGTAAGGAATTAATTCAGTCCGTAGGGAATTAATTCAGTCCGTAAGGAATTAATTCAGTAAGAAAGGAATTCAATCAATCCTAAGGAATTAATTCAGTCCGTAAGGAAATAATTAAGTCCGTAAGGAATTAATTCAGTCCGTAAGGAATTAATTCTGTCCGTAAGGATTTAATTCAGTCCGTAAGGTATTAATTCAGTCCGTAGTGAATTAATTAAGTCCGTAAGGAATTAGTTAAGTCCGTAAGGTATTAATTCAGTCCGAAAGGAATTAATGAAGTCCGTAAGGAATTAATTCATTCCGTAAGGAATTATTTCAGTCCGTAATTAATTAATTCATTCCTTACGGAATTAATTAAGTCCGTAAGGAATTAATTCAGTCCGTAAGGAATTAATTCAGTAAGAAAGGAATTCAATCAATCCTAAAGAATTAATTCAGTCCGTAAGGAAATAATTCAGTCCGTAATGAATAAGTTCAGTACGTATTGGATTAATTAAGTCCGTAATGAATTAATTCAGTCCGTAAGGAATTAATTCAGTCCGTAAGGAATTAATTCAGTCCGTAAGGAATTAATTCAGTCCGTAAGGAATTAATTCAGAAAGAAAGGAATTCAATCAATCCTAAAGAATTAATTCAGTCCGTAAGGAAATAATTAAGTCCGTAAGGAATTAATTCAGTCCGTAGGGAATTAATTCAGTCCGTAAGGAATTAATTCAGTAAGAAAGGAATTCAATCAATCCTAAAGAATTAATTCAGTCCGTAAGGAAATAATTAAGTCCGTAAGGAATTAATTCAGTCCGTAAGGAATTAATTCGGTCCGTAAGGATTTAATTCAGTCCGTAAGGTATTAATTCAGTCCGTAGTGAATTAATTAAGTCCGTAAGGAATTAATTAAGTCCGTAAGGAATTAATTCATTCCGTAAGGAATTATTTCAGTCCGTAATTAATTAATTCATTCCTTACGGAATTAATTAAGTCCGTAAGGAATTAATTCAGTCCGTAAGGAATTAATTCAGTAAGAAAGGAATTCAATCAATCCTAAAGAATTAATTCAGTCCGTAAGGAAATAATTCAGTCCGTAATGAATAAGTTCAGTACGTATTGGATTAATTAAGTCCGTAATGAATTAATTCAGTCCGTATGAAATTAATTCAGTCCTTAAGGAATTAATTCAGTAAGAAAGGAATTAATACAGTCCGTAAGGAATTAATTCAGTCCGTAAGGAATTAATTCAGTCCGTAAGGAATTATTTCAGTCCGTAATTAATTAATTCATTCCTTACGGAATTAGTTAAGTCCATAAGGAATAATTTCAGTCTGTAAGGATTTAATTATGTCGGTAATGAATTAATTCAGTCCGCAAGGAATTAAGTCAGTCCGTAAGGAATTAATTCAGTAAGAAAGGAATTCAATCAATCCTAAAGAATTAATTCAGTCCGTAAGGAAATAATTAAGTCCGTAAGGAATTAATTCAGTCCGTAAGGAATTAATTCAGTCCGTAAGGAATTAATTCCGTAAGAAAGGAATTCAATCAATCCTAAAGAATTAATTCAGTCCGTAAGGAAATAATTCAGTCCGTAAGGAATTAATTCAGTCCGTAAGGAATTAATTCAGTCCGTAAGGAATTAATTCAGTCCGTAAGGTATTAATTCAGTCCGTAAGGAATTAATTCAGTCCGTAAGGAATTAATTCAGTCCGTAAGGAATTAATTCAGTCCGTAAGGAATTAATTCGGTAAGAAAGGAATTCAATCAATCCTAAAGAATTAATTCAGTCCGTTAGGAAATAATTCAGTCCGTAAGGAATTAATTCAGTCCGTAAGGAATTAATTCATTCCGTAAGGAATTAATTCAGTCCGTAAGGAATTAATTCTGTCCGTAAGGATTTAATTCAGTCCGTAAGGAATTAATTCAGTCCGTAAGGAATTAATTCGGTAAGAAAGGAATTCAATCAATTCTAAAGAATTAATTCAGTCCGTAAGGAAATAATTCAGTCCGTAAGGAATTAATTCAGTCCGTAAGGAATTAATTCAGTCCGTAAGGAATTAATTCAGTCCGTATGAAATTAATTCAGTCCGTAAGGAATTAATTAAGGAATTAATTCAGTCCGTAAGTAATTAATTCAGTCCGTAAGGAATTATTTCAGTCCGTAATTAATTAATTCATTCCTTACGGAATTAATTAAGTCCGTAAGGAATTAATTCAGTCCGTAGGGAATTAATTCAGTCCGTAAGGAATTAATTCAGTAAGAAAGGAATTCAATCAATCCTAAAGAATAAATTCAGTCCGTAAGGAAATAATTAAGTCCGTAAGGAATTAATTCAGTCCGTAAGGAATTAATTCTGTCCGTAAGGATTTCATTCAGTCCGTAAGGTATTAATTCAGTCCGTAGTGAATTAATTAAGTCCGTAAGGAATTAATTCAGTCCGTAAGGAATTAATTCATTCCGTAAGGAATTATTTCAGTCCGTAATTAATTAATTCATTCCTTACGGAATTAATTAAGTCCGTAAGGAATTAATTCAGTCCGTAAGGAATTAATTCAGTAAGAAAGGAATTCAATCAATCCTAAAGAATTAATTCAGTCCGTAAGGAAATAATTAAGTCCGTAAGGAATTAATTCAGTCCGTAGGGAATTAATTCAGTCCGTAAGGAATTAATTCAGTAAGAAAGGAATTCAATCAATCCTAAAGAATTAATTCAGTCCGTAAGGAAATAATTAAGTCCGTAAGGAATTAATTCAGTCCGTAAGGAATTAATTCGGTCCGTAAGGATTTAATTCAGTCCGTAAGGTATTAATTCAGTCCGTAGTGAATTAATTAAGTCCGTAAGGAATTAATTAAGTCCGTAAGGAATTAATTCATTCCGTAAGGAATTATTTCAGTCCGTAATTAATTAATTCATTCCTTACGGAATTAATTAAGTCCGTAAGGAATTAATTCAGTCCGTAAGGAATTAATTCAGTAAGAAAGGAATTCAATCAATCCTAAAGAATTAATTCAGTCCGTAAGGAAATAATTCAGTCCGTAATGAATAAGTTCAGTACGTATTGGATTAATTAAGTCCGTAATGAATTAATTCAGTCCGTATGAAATTAATTCAGTCCTTAAGGAATTAATTCAGTAAGAAAGGAATTAATACAGTCCGTAAGGAATTAATTCAGTCCGTAAGGAATTAATTCAGTCCGTAAGGAATTATTTCAGTCCGTAATTAATTAATTCATTCCTTACGGAATTAGTTAAGTCCATAAGGAATAATTTCAGTCTGTAAGGATTTAATTATGTCGGTAATGAATTAATTCAGTCCGCAAGGAATTAAGTCAGTCCGTAAGGAATTAATTCAGTAAGAAAGGAATTCAATCAATCCTAAAGAATTAATTCAGTCCGTAAGGAAATAATTAAGTCCGTAAGGAATTAATTCAGTCCGTAAGGAATTAATTCAGTCCGTAAGGAATTAATTCCGTAAGAAAGGAATTCAATCAATCCTAAAGAATTAATTCAGTCCGTAAGGAAATAATTCAGTCCGTAAGGAATTAATTCAGTCCGTAAGGAATTAATTCAGTCCGTAAGGAATTAATTCAGTCCGTAAGGTATTAATTCAGTCCGTAAGGAATTAATTCAGTCCGTAAGGAATTAATTCAGTCCGTAAGGAATTAATTCAGTCCGTAAGGAATTAATTCGGTAAGAAAGGAATTCAATCAATCCTAAAGAATTAATTCAGTCCGTTAGGAAATAATTCAGTCCGTAAGGAATTAATTCAGTCCGTAAGGAATTAATTCATTCCGTAAGGAATTAATTCAGTCCGTAAGGAATTAATTCTGTCCGTAAGGATTTAATTCAGTCCGTAAGGAATTAATTCAGTCCGTAAGGAATTAATTCGGTAAGAAAGGAATTCAATCAATCCTAAAGAATTAATTCAGTCCGTAAGGAAATAATTCAGTCCGTAAGGAATTAATTCAGTCCGTAAGGAATTAATTCAGTCCGTAAGGAATTAATTCAGTCCGTATGAAATTAATTCAGTCCGTAAGGAATTAATTAAGGAATTAATTCAGTCCGTAAGTAATTAATTCAGTCCGTAAGGAATTATTTCAGTCCGTAATTAATTAATTCATTCCTTACGGAATTAATTAAGTCCGTAAGGAATTAATTCAGTCCGTAGGGAATTAATTCAGTCCGTAAGGAATTAATTCAGTAAGAAAGGAATTCAATCAATCCTAAAGAATAAATTCAGTCCGTAAGGAAATAATTAAGTCCGTAAGGAATTAATTCAGTCCGTAAGGAATTAATTCTGTCCGTAAGGATTTCATTCAGTCCGTAAGGTATTAATTCAGTCCGTAGTGAATTAATTAAGTCCGTAAGGAATTAATTCAGTCCGTAAGGAATTAATTCATTCCGTAAGGAATTATTTCAGTCCGTAATTAATTAATTCATTCCTTACGGAATTAATTAAATCCGTAAGGAATTAATTCAGTCCGTAAGGAATTAATTCAGTAAGAAAGGAATTCAATCAATCCTAAAGAATTAATTCAGTCCGTAAGGAAATAATTAAGTCCGTAAGGAATTAATTCAGTCCGTAGGGAATTAATTCAGTCCGTAAGGAATTAATTCAGTAAGAAAGGAATTCAATCAATCCTAAAGAATTAATTCAGTCCGTAAGGAAATAATTAAGTCCGTAAGGAATTAATTCAGTCCGTAAGGAATTAATTCGGTCCGTAAGGATTTAATTCAGTCCGTAAGGTATTAATTCAGTCCGTAGTGAATTAATTAAGTCCGTAAGGAATTAATTAAGTCCGTAAGGAATTAATTCATTCCGTAAGGAATTATTTCAGTCCGTAATTAATTAATTCATTCCTTACGGAATTAATTAAGTCCGTAAGGAATTAATTCAGTCCGTAAGGAATTAATTCAGTAAGAAAGGAATTCAATCAATCCTAAAGAATTAATTCAGTCCGTAAGGAAATAATTCAGTCCGTAATGAATAAGTTCAGTACGTATTGGATTAATTAAGTCCGTAATGAATTAATTCAGTCCGTATGAAATTAATTCAGTCCTTAAGGAATTAATTCAGTAAGAAAGGAATTAATACAGTCCGTAAGGAATTAATTCAGTCCGTAAGGAATTAATTCAGTCCGTAAGGAATTATTTCAGTCCGTAATTAATTAATTCATTCCTTACGGAATTAGTTAAGTCCATAAGGAATAATTTCAGTCTGTAAGGATTTAATTATGTCGGTAATGAATTAATTCAGTCCGCAAGGAATTAAGTCAGTCCGTAAGGAATTAATTCAGTAAGAAAGGAATTCAATCAATCCTAAAGAATTAATTCAGTCCGTAAGGAAATAATTAAGTCCGTAAGGAATTAATTCAGTCCGTAAGGAATTAATTCAGTCCGTAAGGAATTAATTCCGTAAGAAAGGAATTCAATCAATCCTAAAGAATTAATTCAGTCCGTAAGGAAATAATTCAGTCCGTAAGGAATTAATTCAGTCCGTAAGGAATTAATTCAGTCCGTAAGGAATTAATTCAGTCCGTAAGGTATTAATTCAGTCCGTAAGGAATTAATTCAGTCCGTAAGGAATTAATTCAGTCCGTAAGGAATTAATTCAGTCCGTAAGGAATTAATTCGGTAAGAAAGGAATTCAATCAATCCTAAAGAATTAATTCAGTCCGTTAGGAAATAATTCAGTCCGTAAGGAATTAATTCAGTCCGTAAGGAATTAATTCATTCCTTAAGGAATTAATTCAGTCCGTAAGGAATTAATTCTGTCCGTAAGGATTTAATTCAGTCCGTAAGGAATTAATTCAGTCCGTAAGGAATTAATTCGGTAAGAAAGGAATTCAATCAATCCTAAAGAATTAATTCAGTCCGTAAGGAAATAATTCAGTCCGTAAGGAATTAATTCAGTCCGTAAGGAATTAATTCAGTCCGTAAGGAATTAATTCAGTCCGTATGAAATTAATTCAGTCCGTAAGGAATTAATTAAGGAATTAATTCAGTCCGTAAGTAATTAATTCAGTCCGTAAGGAATTATTTCAGTCCGTAATTAATTAATTCATTCCTTACGGAATTAATTAAGTCCGTAAGGAATTAATTCAGTCCGTAGGGAATTAATTCAGTCCGTAAGGAATTAATTCAGTAAGAAAGGAATTCAATCAATCCTAAAGAATAAATTCAGTCCGTAAGGAAATAATTAAGTCCGTAAGGAATTAATTCAGTCCGTAAGGAATTAATTCTGTCCGTAAGGATTTCATTCAGTCCGTAAGGTATTAATTCAGTCCTTAGTGAATTAATTAAGTCCGTAAGGAATTAATTCAGTCCGTAAGGAATTAATTCATTCCGTAAGGAATTATTTCAGTCCGTAATTAATTAATTCATTCCTTACGGAATTAATTAAGTCCGTAAGGAATTAATTCAGTCCGTAAGGAATTAATTCAGTAAGAAAGGAATTCAATCAATCCTAAAGAATTAATTCAGTCCGTTAGGTATTAGTTCAGTCCGTAATTAATTAATTCAGTCCGTAAGGAAATAATTCAGTCCGTAATGAATAAGTTCAGTACGTATTGGATTAATTAAGTCCGTAATGAATTAATTCAGTCCGTATGAAATTAACTCAGTCCGTAAGGAATTAATTAAGGAATTAATTCAGTCCTTAAGGAATTAATTCAGTAAGAAAGGAATTAATACAGTCCGTAAGGAATTAATTCAGTCCGTAAGGAATTAATTCAGTCCGTAAGGAATTAATTCAGTCCGTAAGGAATTAATTCAGTCCGTAATGAATTATTTCAGTCCGTAATTAATTAATTCATTCCTTACGGAATTAGTTAAGTCCATAAGATAAATTTCAGTCTGTAAGGATTTAGTTATGTCGGTAATGAATTAATTCAGTCCGCAAGGAATTAATTCAGTCCGTAAGGAATTAATTCAGTAAGAAAGGAATTCAATCAATCCTAAAGAATTAATTCAGTCCGTAAGGAAATAATTAAGTCCGTAAGGAATTAATTCAGTCCGTAAGGAATTAATTCAGTCCGTAAGGAATTAATTCGGTAAGAAAGGAATTAATTCAGTCCGTAAGGAATTAATTCAGTCCGTAAGGATTTAATTCAGTCCGTAAGGTATTAATTCAGTCCGTAAGGAATTAATTCAGTCCGTAAGGAATTAATTCAGTCCGTAAGGAATTAATTCATTCCGTAAGGAATTAATTCGGTAAGAAAGGAATTCAATCAATCCTAAAGAATTAATTCAGTCCGTAAGGAATTAATTCAGTCCGTATGAAATTAATTCAGTCCGTAAGGAATTAATTAAGGAATTAATTCAGTCCGTAAGGAATTATTTCAGTCCGTAATTAATTAATTCATTCCTTACGGAATTAATTAAGTCCGTAAGGAATTAATTCAGTCCGTAGGGAATTAATTCAGTCCGTAAGGAATTAATTCAGTAAGAAAGGATTTCAATCAATCCTAAAGAATTAATTCAGTCCGTAAGGAAATAATTAAGTCCGTAAGGAATTAATTCAGTCCGTAAGGAATTAATTCTGTCCGTAAGGATTTAATTCAGTCCGTAAGGTATTAATTCAGTCCGTAGTGAATTAATTAAGTCCGTAAGGATTTAATTAAGTCCGTAAGGTATTAATTCAGTCCGAAAGGAATTAATGAAGTCCGTAAGGAATTAATTCATTCCGTAAGGAATTATTTCAGTCCGTAATTAATTAATTCATTCCTTACGGAATTAATTAAGTCCGTAAGGAATTAATTCAGTCCGTAAGGAATTAATTCAGTCCGTAAGGAATTAATTCAGTAAGAAAGGAATTCAATCAATCCTAAAGAATTAATTCAGTCCGTAAGGAAATAATTGAGTCCGTAAGGAATTAATTCAGTCCGTAAGGAATTAATTCAGTCCGTAAGGAATTAATTCGGTAAGAAAGGAATTCAATCAATCCTAAAGAATTAATTCAGTCCGTAAGGAAATAATTCAGTCCGTAAGGAATTAATTCAGTCCGTAAGGAATTAATTCAGTCCGTAAGGAAATAATTCAGTCCGTAATGAATAAGTTCAGTACGTATTGGATTAATTAAGTCCGTAATGAATTAATTCAGTCCGTATGAAATTAATTCAGTCCGTAAGGAATTAATTAAGGAATTAATTCAGTAAGAAAGGAATTAATACAGTCCGTAAGGAATTAATTCAGTCCGTAAGGAATTAATTCAGTCCGTAAGGAATTAATTCAGTCCGTAAGGAATTAATTCAGTCCGTAAGGAATTAATTCAGTCCGTAAGGAATTAATTCGGTAAGAAAGGAATTCAATCAATCCTAAAGAATTAATTCAGTCCGTAAGGAAATAATTAAGTCCGTAAGGAATTAATTCAGTCCGTAAGGAATTCAATCAATCCTAAAGAATTAATTCAGTCCGTAAGGAAATAATTAAGTCCGTAAGGAATTAATTCAGTCCGTAAGGAATTAATTCAGTCCGTAAGGAATTAATTCGGTAAGAAAGGAATTAATTCAGTCCGTAAGGAATTAATTCAGTCCGTAAGGATTTAAGTAAGTCCGTAAGGTATTAATTCAGTCCGTAAGGAATTAATTCAGTCCGTAAGGAATTAATTCAGTCCGTAAGGAATTAATTCAGTCCGTAAGGAATTAATTCGGTAAGAAAGGAATTCAATCAATCCTAAAGAATTAATTCAGTCCGTAAGGAAATAATTCAGTCCGTAAGGAATTAATTCAGTCCGTAAGGAATTAATTCGGTAAGAAAGGAATTCAATCAATCCTAAAGAATTAATTCAGTCCGTATGAAATTAATTCAGTCCGTAAGGAATTAATTCAGTCCGTAAGTAATTAATTCAGTCCGTAAGGAATTATTTCAGTCCGTAATTAATTAATTCATTCCTTACGGAATTAATTAAGTCCGTAAGGAATTAATTCAGTCCGTAGGGAATTAATTCAGTCCGTAAGGAATTAATTCAGTAAGAAAGGAATTCAATCAATCCTAAGGAATTAATTCAGTCCGTAAGGAAATAATTAAGTCCGTAAGGAATTAATTCAGTCCGTAAGGAATTAATTCTGTCCGTAAGGATTTAATTCAGTCCGTAAGGTATTAATTCAGTCCGTAGTGAATTAATTAAGTCCGTAAGGAATTAGTTAAGTCCGTAAGGTATTAATTCAGTCCGAAAGGAATTAATGAAGTCCGTAAGGAATTAATTCATTCCGTAAGGAATTATTTCAGTCCGTAATTAATTAATTCATTCCTTACGGATATAATTAAGTCCGTAAGGAATTAATTCAGTCCGTAAGGAATTAATTCAGTAAGAAAGGAATTCAATCAATCCTAAAGAATTAATTCAGTCCGTAAGGAAATAATTCAGTCCGTAATGAATAAGTTCAGTACGTATTGGATTAATTAAGTCCGTAATGAATTAATTCAGTCCGTAAGGAATTAATTCAGTCCGTAAGGAATTAATTCAGTCCGTAAGGAATTAATTCAGTCCGTAAGGAATTATTTCAGTCCGTAATTAATTAATTCATTCCTTACGGAATTAGTTAAGTCCATAAGATAAATTTCAGTCTGTAAGGATTTAGTTATGTCGGTAATGAATTAATTCAGTCCGCAAGGAATTAATTCAGTCCGTAAGGAATTAATTCAGTAAGAAAGGAATTCAATCAATCCTAAAGAATTAATTCAGTCCGTAAGGAAATAATTAAGTCCGTAAGGAATTAATTCAGTCCGTAAGGAATTAATTCAGTCCGTAAGGAATTAATTCGGTAAGAAAGGAATTAATTCAGTCCGTAAGGAATTAATTCAGTCCGTAAGGATTTAATTCAGTCCGTAAGGTATTAATTCAGTCCGTAAGGAATTAATTCAGTCCGTAAGGAATTAATTCAGTCCGTAAGGAATTAATTCATTCCGTAAGGAATTAATTCGGTAAGAAAGGAATTCAATCAATCCTAAAGAATTAATTCAGTCCGTAAGGAATTAATTCAGTCCGTATGAAATTAATTCAGTCCGTAAGGAATTAATTAAGGAATTAATTCAGTCCGTAAGTAATTAATTCAGTCCGTAAGGAATTATTTCAGTCCGTAATTAATTAATTCATTCCTTACGGAATTAATTAAGTCCGTAAGGAATTAATTCAGTCCGTAGGGAATTAATTCAGTCCGTAAGGAATTAATTCAGTAAGAAAGGAATTCAATCAATCCTAAAGAATTAATTCAGTCCGTAAGGAAATAATTAAGTCCGTAAGGAATTAATTCAGTCCGTAAGGAATTAATTCTGTCCGTAAGGATCTAATTCAGTCCGTAAGGTATTAATTCAGTCCGTAGTGAATTAATTCAGTCCGAAAGGAATTAATGAAGTCCGTAAGGAATTAATTCATTCCGTAAGGAATTATTTCAATCCGTAATTAATTAATTCATTCCTTACGGAATTAATTAAGTCCGTAAGGAATTAATTCAGTCCGTAAGGAATTAATTCAGTTAGAAAAGAATTCAATCAATCCTAAAGAATTAATTCAGTCCGTAAGGAAATAATTCAGTCCGTAATGAATAAGTTCAGTACGTATTGGATTAATTAAGTCCGTAATGAATTAATTCAGTCCGTAAGGAATTAATTCAGTCCGTAAGGAATTAATTCAGTCCGTAAGGAATTAATTCAGTCCGTAAGGAATTATTTCAGTCCGTAATTAATTAATTCATTCCTTACGGAATTAGTTAAGTCCATAAGATAAATTTCAGTCTGTAAGGATTTAGTTATGTCGGTAATGAATTAATTCAGTCCGCAAGGAATTAATTCAGTCCGTAAGGAATTAATTCAGTAAGAAAGGAATTCAATCAATCCTAAAGAATTAATTCAGTCCGTAAGGAAATAATTAAGTCCGTAAGGAATTAATTCAGTCCGTAAGGAATTAATTCAGTCCGTAAGGAATTAATTCGGTAAGAAAGGAATTAATTCAGTCCGTAAGGAATTAATTCAGTCCGTAAGGATTTAATTCAGTCCGTAAGGTATTAATTCAGTCCGTAAGGAATTAATTCAGTCCGTAAGGAATTAATTCAGTCCGTAAGGAATTAATTCATTCCGTAAGGAATTAATTCGGTAAGAAAGGAATTCAATCAATCCTAAAGAATTAATTCAGTCCGTAAGGAATTAATTCAGTCCGTATGAAATTAATTCAGTCCGTAAGGAATTAATTAAGGAATTAATTCAGTCCGTAAGTAATTAATTCAGTCCGTAAGGAATTATTTCAGTCCGTAATTAATTAATTCATTCCTTACGGAATTAATTAAGTCCGTAAGGAATTAATTCAGTCCGTAGGGAATTAATTCAGTCCGTAAGGAATTAATTCAGTAAGAAAGGAATTCAATCAATCCTAAAGAATTAATTCAGTCCGTAAGGAAATAATTAAGTCCGTAAGGAATTAATTCAGTCCGTAAGGAATTAATTCTGTCCGTAAGGATTTAATTCAGTCCGTAAGGTATTAATTCAGTCCGTAGTGAATTAATTAAGTCCGTAAGGAATTAATTAAGTCCGTAAGGTATTAATTCAGTCCGAAAGGAATTAATGAAGTCCGTAAGGAATTAATTCATTCCGTAAGGAATTAATTCAGTCCGTAAGGAATTAATTCGGTAAGAAAGGAATTAATTCAGTCCGTAAGGAATTAATTCAGTCCGTAAGGATTTAATTCAGTCCGTAAGGTATTAATTCAGTCCGTAAGGAATTAATTCAGTCCGTAAGGAATTAATTCAGTCCGTAAGGAATTAATTCATTCCGTAAGGAATTAATTCGGTAAGAAAGGAATTCAATCAATCCTAAAGAATTAATTCAGTCCGTAAGGAATTAATTCAGTCCGTATGAAATTAATTCAGTCCGTAAGGAATTAATTAAGGAATTAATTCAGTCCGTAAGTAATTAATTCAGTCCGTAAGGAATTATTTCAGTCCGTAATTAATTAATTCATTCCTTACGGAATTAATTAAGTCCGTAAGGAATTAATTCAGTCCGTAGGGAATTAATTCAGTCCGTAAGGAATTAATTCAGTAAGAAAGGAATTCAATCAATCCTAAAGAATTAATTCAGTCCGTAAGGAAATAATTAAGTCCGTAAGGAATTAATTCAGTCCGTAAGGAATTAATTCTGTCCGTAAGGATCTAATTCAGTCCGTAAGGTATTAATTCAGTCCGTAGTGAATTAATTCAGTCCGAAAGGAATTAATGAAGTCCGTAAGGAATTAATTCATTCCGTAAGGAATTGTTTCAATCCGTAATTAATTAATTCATTCCTTACGGAATTAATTAAGTCCGTAAGGAATTAATTCAGTCCGTAAGGAATTAATTCAGTTAGAAAGGAATTCAATCAATCCTAAAGAATTAATTCAGTCCGTAAGGAAATAATTCAGTCCGTAATGAATAAGTTCAGTACGTATTGGATTAATTAAGTCCGTAATGAATTAATTCAGTCCGTAAGGAATTAATTCAGTCCGTAAGGAATTAATTCAGTCCGTAAGGAATTAATTCAGTCCGTAAGGAATTATTTCAGTCCGTAATTAATTAATTCATTCCTTACGGAATTAGTTAAGTCCATAAGATAAATTTCAGTCTGTAAGGATTTAGTTATGTCGGTAATGAATTAATTCAGTCCGCAAGGAATTAATTCAGTCCGTAAGGAATTAATTCAGTAAGAAAGGAATTCAATCAATCCTAAAGAATTAATTCAGTCCGTAAGGAAATAATTAAGTCCGTAAGGAATTAATTCAGTCCGTAAGGAATTAATTCAGTCCGTAAGGAATTAATTCGGTAAGAAAGGAATTAATTCAGTCCGTAAGGAATTAATTCAGTCCGTAAGGATTTAATTCAGTCCGTAAGGTATTAATTCAGTCCGTAAGGAATTAATTCAGTCCGTAAGGAATTAATTCAGTCCGTAAGGAATTAATTCGGTAAGAAAGGAATTCAATCAATCCTAAAGAATTAATTCAGTCCGTAAGGAATTAATTCAGTCCGTATGAAATTAATTCAGTCCGTAAGGAATTAATTAAGGAATTAATTCAGTCCGTAAGTAATTAATTCAGTCCGTAAGGAATTATTTCAGTCCGTAATTAATTAATTCATTCCTTACGGAATTAATTAAGTCCGTAAGGAATTAATTCAGTCCGTAGGGAATTAATTCAGTCCGTAAGGAATTAATTCAGTAAGAAAGGAATTCAATCAATCCTAAAGAATTAATTCAGTCCGTAAGGAAATAATTAAGTCCGTAAGGAATTAATTCAGTCCGTAAGGAATTAATTCTGTCCGTAAGGATTTAATTCAGTCCGTAAGGTATTAATTCAGTCCGTAGTGAATTAATTAAGTCCGTAAGGAATTAATTAAGTCCGTAAGGTATTAATTCAGTCCGAAAGGAATTAATGAAGTCCGTAAGGAATTAATTCATTCCGTAAGGAATTAATTCAGTCCGTAAGGAATTAATTCGGTAAGAAAGGAATTAATTCAGTCCGTAAGGAATTAATTCAGTCCGTAAGGATTTAATTCAGTCCGTAAGGTATTAATTCAGTCCGTAAGGAATTAATTCAGTCCGTAAGGAATTAATTCAGTCCGTAAGGAATTAATTCATTCCGTAAGGAATTAATTCGGTAAGAAAGGAATTCAATCAATCCTAAAGAATTAATTCAGTCCGTAAGGAATTAATTCAGTCCGTATGAAATTAATTCAGTCCGTAAGGAATTAATTAAGGAATTAATTCAGTCCGTAAGTAATTAATTCAGTCCGTAAGGAATTATTTCAGTCCGTAATTAATTAATTCATTCCTTACG